>JAUMHI010000046.1:14595094-14607594 GCA_032359435.1 Enteromius unitaeniatus | reverse complement strand
AGCTTAGCGATGGTCTCGGTGTCAGTCTCAGACTCAAATTCATAGCCTTTACTCTCCTGTACACATACAGACATAAACAGTCAAAATATAGACACATACTGGTCGGATTAATGAATGGAGAGATGATGTTTTACTTGCCAGAAACTTCTTCAGGTCTTTGTAGTTGGTGATGATTCCATTATGGATGACAATAAACTCTGCAAGGAAATAAAATCATCATAACCCGTCTATCCAAACTATCTTTTTACAGCTAAGAAAGTTTGTAAAAGTAAATACAGACCATTGTTTTTGTCAGATCTTTGCGGGTGGCTGTTGACCGGACTGGGGACACCATGAGTGGCCCATCGAGTGTGAGCGATTCCCAGGTGCACATCAAACTCCACTTCAAGATCAACATCCTGCTGCTCTGTAGAACAGAGACGCTTTAGCTTAGGAATCAACAATCACTATTAACTAGTTGCTTATTGGTATGCCTATTATTAACATACTGGCTGTTGCCCACTAACTACGTTTTGTTAAAGGTGTGATCAAATGTTTAAATACAAACTGTTAATACCATTATTTTAAATAGGTACACAATCTCACTTAGGCTAGAGAATAGAAATACACTTTACACAACTACATTTCAAGTGCACTGTGTCAAAGATAAAGAAAATAAAACATTTTGTGTATGACATGCTGCAAGTTCGTTGAATTGTACTCTTTGTATCCTTTCACAAAAACTTTATAGCAGATTTTTGAGTAAATATTTATTTAATGAGGCTCAGGGGGCCTTATACTTTGAATACAGTTGAATGTGCACTTATGGCTACTTTTAAAAAATATTTCCCAAGTATTTTTAAGTTAGGATTAATTATTCTGATATATCATTATGCGCTTTTCCTTAACAATTAAAAGCACACGTCCGTGATTGTTAAGACAAGGTTTTTAAATATAAGCAAAGGAGATGTGTTTTTCAAGTACTTCCTTCCTTTAAATACTAAATAGTATAGTTTTTCTAAATAGTTTCAAGCAGTTTTCTTCTTATTATGACATCAGGACACATTTATCATCTTGACATTTTTACTTATTGTTGACATGTTTACAGGGCTGGGTCAATCATCTCTGTAATCATCTCACCCTCAGGCTGTTCCAAACCTTTAATTTCTTCTGTTGAACACAAAAGAAGATACCCTGAAGAATGTGTGTAACCGAACAGATGGTAACCATTTACATCTATTGAATGCCTGTTTGGCAACCCACATTCTTTAAAATGTCTTCTTTTGTGATCAACCCTTTAAATCAATTTTAATTACGACATTTTTTTTTTTTTAAACTGTTGATGTACTGTACTGTTGATGAAAAAAGTCAGAGAATGCGACAGTCTCTTACAGAATCAAAAATAAATAAATAAATAAATAAAACGTTGTTATGAGAGTTGATACTGGCATATAGTGGTGTTTTGTGCCTACCCTGTAAAATGACCACTGTTACTTACTATGGATTTCCTCATCCAGCGCTTTGACTTTTCCGGTTTGCTTGATCAGGTGGATGCTCTTGCAGTTGTTTTCCCATTCCTTACTGTTTCCTCCATCAATGCCCACACCAGCAGAGTCATAGCCACGGTACTCCAGGCGTTGCAGGCCTTTGATAAGGACCTCAAGGATTTCACGGCGAGTGCGAGGCACGTGATAATTCAGATATGCAAAGATGCCTTCATAGAGAGAGAAAGAAAATGTTATTTTTAAATTATTTTTATTCTATACAGTGTAATGACAATCCCTTTTTGGTAACACTTCAGAATAGGGGGTCAGAATAATGCATTAATTAAGCATTAATTAATGGTTAATTTGTTCACAATTAAGCATTAGTTGAGCAAAAACACTAGTAATTAATGTTATTTTAGCTCAACTAATGCTTCAGTAATATAGACAGTCGCATAAAGTATGCTGGCAATGACATAAATTAAAGCACACTGCACACAGGGTTCAGAGAAGAACGCTGAAAAATACAACAGAATTAAGATGCTTGTCTATAGCTGCGTGCAGTGAGAAACTGCCGTTAGCAAGTAGCAAGTGAACAGATCTAGCGCGACTTTCCCGAAGTTAGCAAACGGTTAAAAAAAAAAAGCTCTTAAAAGTAATAATTTAATTGCATAGTGTCTTATATGCAATTTAACTTTTTAAGTGTTTGACTGTGACTGTGGTACTGCCATGCCATGAAAGCTCGGTCTTGCATAACATGAAGGTTACCCTAATGTAAACTCCTCCCATACCTCGGAAGAGTCAGGGCGCACGCTTTTTCCTGCAGACGCTTCTGTAACCTCCATTGTGCACAGATACACAGCGGCTGTGTATCTGTGTGTATTTGTACATCTTGTGGTCGCGCTCCTCAGTAACATGAGTAGCCCAACTTTTCGTGCTTGGTATCTAAAGACTCGTCTTCAGACGATCTAATTGAGAGTTTATGTTAGCTGTTGATATCTTTGCAGTATTCAGTCAGTGTTTTAAGAATCTCTTCTAATTTGTATATCAACCTCTAATCCAGTGCATATGCAAATTAACTAACATAGAAACAAAGACTCCCTCCAAATTATCCACCCACGATTGGCTCTTTTAACCCATGTTGAGGCGTGACCTCAACATGTTTCAAAAGGCCCCACGGCAGGGACCTGCCTTGCTTTTTCTGGATGCTGGACCCCCATCATCTCACTCTTCTCCTGGCTAAGACCCCGGGCCCAATGCTATGGGCCTAGATGCAGCACAGTCTGCAGTCTTGTGAGACACTAAGGCCATGTCCACACTAACAGGTTTGTGTTTAAAAACGCATCTTTTCCTCTCCATTTTAGCCTTCCGTCCACACTGAGACAGTGTTTTTGGACAAGGAAAACAAAGCTTTTTGGAAAACAGTGTTTTTGCGTCGCAGTGTGGACTGTGAAAACAGAGGCTTGCAAAAACTATTAAAGATTAATAACAGTTTGTACATGCTCCTGCTCATTGTTAGTGCATTCATTGGGGCTTTTCCTCGACACTTTGCAGTGACGTTTCAAAGAGCCGGAAAGTAAATAAACGGCAGACGGAAAGGACCTATTTTCCTGCATGTGCAGTACAGGAACATAACCCTTTTCAGTCGTTTCAGAGTGAATGATCAGCGATTGAAAACAGTGTGGACGCGGAGCATTTTTTTTGCTAATTTATCCAGATTAGTGTAGACGTAGCCCAAGACAAGGATTTAACTTTAAAGTTGTAAACACCTGGTGTAAACCAGGCCAATCCCTCAAGATCCACGAAAATTAATCTACTTTCATCTACCAATCATCAGAGTCAGGACATCTTTGGGATTCATCACTCTTCAAACCAGGAAGAACATGATTGCCAATCCAAAACTTTGAAACCATCAGGACTTCGAGATATCTGACCCTTGCCAATGAGGCAATGCAAGTATCGTACGTATAACTAAAAACAGAGGTTTAGTATTAGTTATAAGACCCGTTATAAACAGCACTGATGGTTTTAGGTGGTCAACGAACTCTTTTCATAATTCAATATTGGCTTTTCCTAACGGTTTACCCCTAAGCCTTCTTTGCACTTTCCCCGTGCGTGTGTGTGTGTGTGTGTGTATTTATACTTGTGTGTTTAGTTATGCAAGTTAACACAGAGTTAATAAAACTTTTACAGTTACTACTGGCAGCTGACATAAACAACTGCAAATAATCTTAATAAATAGTAATTTTTTTATATACATTTCCCTTAATGAGCTAATACGCTACACATTTGCATCGCAAATAAAAATACCCAACATATATTGGGGTGCATAATCTGAATACAAATCATCAGCATGTAAGCCTTTGCTATACTTAGGAAAACTGCAGTCTCTAAAAACAGAGCAGCGAACGATCAGTAGAGAAAGTGAAAGACACCCAGATGAAGTAACTGCTAGATGAATGGCCAACAAAAGCAAAGCATGATTGTTGAGGCAGTCTGGTAAGGCAGACACAACCGGTTTGGCATCTTCAAAAAAAAAAAACACTGGGGGAGGATAAATTACACTCTACATACACATTGCCACAAACAAGGAAGTGATACGATGGATGTCATTAAGAAAATTAAGCCTAATGGAAAGGAACATCCATCTATGTTGATATACACACAGTCTTAACAAAATCAATGATAGGGAGGGAATCAGCTCAGCAAAATCTGTGTGAGCGGTGAGATCAGGAAAGTGCAATGAAGAAAACGACGGCTTTAAATGTTTGTATCTTCACAGGAATAAATGTACTTCATGTACAGCACTATGAAAAGACAGAAACGTCACAGAAGTGTCATTCAGTGGTCTGGCCGTGGGCACTGAATATACTTGTGTGTGTGTGAGTGTGTGTGTGTGTTCCGTAGTAAAACAAGGCGCTGCTTTATTAGACAGATGACTTGCTAAAATTAATGCAGGATGGATTTTGAATATAGTTTCATCAGCCCATCTTCTCTGGAAAAAAAAACCCTGAGCCTCAAGTAAAAAAATATATATATATTTTTTTTAATCAATTTAAAAAAAAAAAAAAAAACTACTGTGTTTACAGCAAGGTTTTCAATGGTTTTGCAAGAATTCAGGCTTACGCTCACCAAGACTGCATTTGATGGCAGTAAAAACTGGAAGAAAAAAAATACACCAAAAAAAATGCTTTTTTATTTAATATGTTTACATGTAATAGATTACTTTAATCAAAGCTGAATTTTCAGCCACATTACTCCAGTCTTCAGTGTCACATGATCCTTAAGAAATTATTCTAATTTGAATGTTCTAAAAAAACAGAAATCTTGTTTTACACTATTAATGCAATTACTGTTATTTCTGCTCAATTTATTGCATCCTTGCTGACTAAAAGTTTATTTATTTTGATACAAAGCTTACTGACCCCAAACTCAGTATGAAGTAGCTTTCCAAAGAATGTAAACTGCTGATTTTACTAAAATATGTGTTTGAATAACATCACATCTTTTTATTTACTAAAAATGAATGGATCAAAGGTGTAATTCTTTTCCGTGACCATTTTCCCTTGCTTTAACTACTGTAACAGAATTACACAGGATTTCTTTAATATTTGTGCAAGTAAGTCATCCGTAATTATATGTACATGACCTTTAAAGTGCGTCTACATGATACATTGAACTCTTCTTTTCACAAAAAGAACACAAAACAGAATTTTCTCACTTCTGCCCCCGTTATAACAAATCTAATCTAAAACTTTAGTCAATAGATCACTTTTCCACAGACAGTAAGAACAATCCCTGCCTTTTCTCAAGGCTGTCTGCAAACTCCTAAATGTCTTTATCTTAAAAAGAGGTCACACAGATTTAGCTTATCAGGGGAAAAAAAAAAAAAAAACCCTTTGGGAAAATTACTTCCAGCTGGTCATCCTGTCTCTCTCTCTCTATCACTTCCAGACCTCTACCACTGACAACTGATATCCTTGTCCATAGCTTTTTAAAAGCACCAACGTCAAAAGCAGTATATTTCTATTTTATGCACATCACATTTCTATTTTTAGTTCTTTTTTTCCCCCCTAGTTTAATTTAACTTTTTCTTTTATTTAATTTATATCGTATTCTTTTATTTATATTTATTTCTTATTTGTAAACTTTAATTCTATTTTAAGGTCAATGGCAGTTGTATAAGGCATTTCACTACATTTCGTACGGTGTATGTTTGTGTATGTGACAAATAAAATACAATTTGAATTTGAAATTTCAATCTGTGACATTTACCACCAAACCAAACCTGAATAAGAGGTGTGGTCACTTTTAAATGTTCAAGAAGTTTCTTGACCTGTTCCACTGGAAAAAGTTATCTGATCATCTTCAAATAAAGAAACTGTTTAAAAATGCAAACAATGGACATGTTTAACGATTAAATACTACGATAAACCAATATTTATCTTACCTAAGAAGACTGCACCGGCTGCGTGCTTTATTTAAAGTTTTCTAGCGATACACAACGAGGATGGTTTACATACAAAATAGAAGCAACGTTAACAAGAAACGAACAACAACGTCAACACAAAACTTTAACCATAACCACATTAAGCCAATATCTATCTAAAAAAACGTTTTAGCATCATAAATCCTTCGATTTGATGCCCAAATGCTGTCTTAGTAGGTATCACAAGTATAGGATTTGAAACACAGCCTCTGTCCGATGCTAAAGGCTAGTGGATTTTCCCTCCGACGGCTTTTCTATCTCACTACTTCAGGCCACATGCCTTTAATCTATGACGCGTGCCATTTAAGTAAATGTTACGTATTTTATCAATGTGAATATGACATAAAAAGGTAGTTTTCATTGGCATACTCACCACACATGTCTCCGGTTTAGTTCCTCGTACTGAGTCGCTGTCATTAAAGTCCCGCCCACAACAGCGTATTTTATTGGGGAAGAAAACAGTCCACGCCTTGAAATAAACCTTGCTGATTGGCTAAGACGACTGTCAGTCATTTACTTACCTGCCAACAGTATCAGTTCAGACGTGGCAGCAGGATGCGTGTCGACTGTGTCGCCGCCAAGTGATGTCAAAGGCATCTTTCTTTCTTTCTTTCTTAACCGCAAAACTTTTAATGAAACATTGCTCTGGCAATTATGATTTCACGTTGTGAAATCTCACCATATGAGTTTGTAAATATATAAATTGTCTATTCTCTCAAGGAAAATAGGCTATTAGTTGTCATCGAGGGACAATCCATAGCTTTAATTTCATATTTGATAGGCTACTACTGAATACTTCAGGCCTCTAAAGTACAAACATGATCAAAAAGAGATATAAAAGCTTTATGTGCACAGTGACAGTGTATCATTATACAGGTTGACTAGTAGACTTTGGGCCGGTTTCCTGGATAGAAATTAGGATTTCTTTGCTAATTTAGGACATTTAAGAATTTTTAGAAACATGTCTTACAAAAATGCATTCTCTGTGAGCATTTTAAAAACAAACAATGGCAATAATGTATTTTAAGATATCTCAGTGCAAGTTTTTTTCCAGTTTAGACAGCTCTTTACATTTATTTTAATCTAGGACTAGTCTTAAATCCTGCTCGGGAAACTGCCCCTATAAAAATACAGAGAGACAGATGGATAATGTAATACTGTGACAAAGTGAGCAAACACACTTGCTGTGGGTGTTATAGCTATAACAATAAAGAATAGTAGCATGCATTAATGATATATATATATACAGTGATGGTCAAACCTATTAGAATACTATATTCACACAATGGTTTTAAGTTAAAGCTAAAAAACGTGGACAGCCAAAATTTGAAAAATTAAAGTACTGTTAAAAGTTTTAGGAACTTGTGTAAAATTGCTGTAAAATGAGAATGCTGTCAAAAAATGTATATATATATTTTTTTTTTTTACAATTAACTTGGCCTCTGTGCACTTGCTAATAGCTTCTCAGGAAGCTTTGTAAGTAGGTTTCTTGAAGCATCTTGGAGACGTTAGTTCTTTTAGATTTAGTCTGTCTCAGTTGTTCTGTTTCTTTATCAGTGGGGTGAAAGGCACCTTTGATATTATTTTTATCTAATTCAGATGGCACAAAAACATTGAGTATCACTTTCCAAAACATTTGCTTTCCAAGATGTTTATTAATTGTTATATTATTGTTGTATGTTTATTTACCGTATATGTACTCAATAATTGGAAGGGGCTCCTTTTGCTTTAATTACTGCTTACTGATTTGGTATGGAAGCCCAGGTTTCTTTGACAGTGACCTTCAGCTCTTTTGTTTCTCATTTTCCTCTTGGCAGTACCTAATAGATTCTCTATGGGGTTCAGGTCTTCTAAATCTGCTGGCCAGTCAAGCCCACCAACACTATGGTCATGTAACCAACTTTTGGTGGTTTTGGCAGTGTGGGCAGGTGCTAAATCCTGCTGGAAAATGAAATCAGCATCTTTAAATAGCTGGTCAGCAGAAGGAAGCATAAAGCTTCAAAATTTCTTGATAAACGGGCGCAGTGACGTTGGTTTTCAAAAAACACAATGGACCAACTGTTGATGCCTTGACCCCAGCCTCAGTCCGTTCCTTGGGAAGTTCGCCCAAATTCTTGAATCGATTTTGCTAGACAACCCACTCGACTTTCTGTTAACATGATTGGATACAGCACTCTGTGAACAGCCAGCTTCTTTGGCACCCTCCTTGTGAAGAGCGTCAATGATTGTCTTCTGGACAAATGTCAGATCAGCAGTATTCTCTATGATTGTGTAGCCTAATGAACCAAACTGAGAGACCATTTTGTAGGCTCAGGAAACCTTTGCAGGTGTTTTGAGTTGATCAGCTGATTGGGCCCTGGCTCCATATTCTAATTCGTTTAGATGAATTGTGAAAAGTGGCAAATTCAGATTGGATTCATCAGCTGTTTATGCATGGGCTAATGAAACTTTGACTCAACTGATTCATTCAAAACATGAAATCATTCAGCAATGAATCAGACTTGAAGGACTTATAGTGTTTGTGTGTGTGTTTATGTGCATCTGGATCTGGCGATCTGTCCACGGAGCTCATCTAGGTGTTCTGGTCTCCAATGAATGGTCTCTTGGTGCTGGTACACCATCTGATCTGGATACGGACAGAGGACCAGAATAAGAGAGAGACAGACTAATATTAGCGTAGATGCCAATCTTTTTTTAAAGTAACAAGTACATTGTGTGTTAAGGGGAGTGTTCCCGGTTCCGGCTGATCTAATTAATGCAGCCTAACAATCCTTTAACAGATTTGATTAATAAATGTGTATCAGTGTGTTATGTGTAAGCCAGAGTAAAGAGATGTGTCTTTAATTTAAACTGGCAGAGTGTGCTCGCCTCCCGAACAGTATTAGGTAAATTGTTCCAGAGTTTGGGTGCTAAATAGGAAAAAGATCTGCCACACGCAGTAGATTTTGATATTCTGGGGCCCAGTTTTTCAAAAGTAATCCACTAGGATTTTGGATAACGGATTGGATCAAAATAGGTTTTTCTGAAGCTCATACAGTGCAGTTCTGAGCAGGAGCAGATTGAGCAGCAGAGCACCAGGAGCATTACGGAGGATGATGCTGAGCAGGCTGAGGTTGTGGTGACAGCATCACCAACTAACAGTAGATACTTGTATAAAGATGTATAAAGTCAACAAGCATTAGTAGTTAATATTGTTTGTTTTCTCCAGAGATCTTCGTTTGACTGCGCATGCAGTGAGTGCGCCGATACTACAGCCTCTGAGGAGCTGGAAGTAATCACCCACTGCAAAGTAACTAAACACTGAAATAACTCACTATAGTTATAACTTCTAAACATGTGAATCGCTCTACAGGATCCTGGTGCTTCTGGTCATGCGTTTTGATATCACATCTTCAATGTGCAAGCTGAAGGATCGACTGAAAGTCCCAAAAGAGTTTTCACTGTCCTGCAGCACAGGTACGGTTCAAACATCTGCCCTTTGCTGGCATGTTATGAAATAGTCACTTGAATTACTCTACAAGACAGTGTTAGGAAGACATTTGTTGTGAACCAACATTTGACTGAATTGTTGTCTTTTATTCTTTTGATAAATGATCGTGAACAGAGAGCAGAGAGAGGACAGTAATAAACAGCAAGAGCCCAAAAGAAACAAGACAATAGAGAGAGAAGAATAAAAATGAGCCTTCAAGACCAAAGGAAAGGCATTTCACGGAACAATAGATAGATAGATAGATAGATAGATTGATAGATAGATAGATCAAGGATGGGTTTTGTTTTGCTCCACAATAAACTTTCTGTTTGAAAGAAATAATTAAACAAAGCGTTTTCGATGGTTTGAATTTTACATCTACTAAATGTACTTCTGCCTTTGTTATCTTCCAGCACTGTGAAACTGGTGAAAAGCTGGGTTGAGGATCATATTCACAAAAGGTTTGTTTCTATGCTTACAAATAATTACAACAAGCTAAAATTTACATCAAGGTTCATGACAGAAAACATGTGACTTCTGCAAGGAAATAATTGTAATCCGTTCTAACAAAGAAATTTAATAAATAAATAAACTTTTTAGATTAGAGAACAGATCGCTGTCAAATATGTGGAGAAGAGATGAAGAAGACATGCAAAACATGAATATTGTTAAAGGAGCCTGCTTCTCTCTCTACAGTCACCAATTTTTGAGATCAGTTGATGCCAGTTGATTAGTGAAAATGACATTTTCTTAGCGATATATACTATTTAGGCTACACTACACTATAGCAAATAGCTAACTCTTCTATTTACACAATGTTAAAATAGCATGGTTTTCTACTATGTATTGTACTTGTTATTGTAGTAAATTATAGAACAGTATACAGTAATAACGTATTGAGTGTAAATTAAAATTTTAATTCAAATAGTAAATGGATGTGATTTGAAATTTGAAAAAGGAGAAAAAAAAGTTAGCCAAAAGGCAGAATTGAACCTGGGTCGATCGCGTCAAAATGGGTACCTCAAACATTTAATCATCTGCACCACTAGAATCGCTGACAGTCAATCGTCTTTTGTAATGTTGACTAGCCCAATCAGACATTGGTGGGTGGAGTGAGTGTAAATAGCCTCTGCCAACAAGGCGTGCTATTTCCACTTAGTGTAAATTAGATGGTATACACTGTGAAAATAACATATTTTCTTAGCTATAGAAGCTATTTAGGCTACACTAAGTGCAAATAGCTATAGATTTTATTTACACAACGTTAAAATAACAGGATTTTCTATTTATACTACTTATCACAAATAGTGGCAACTATCTGCACCTCAGTATTGTAGTACATTTTAAAACAGCATGCAATAATAACTTATTGAGTGTAAATTTTAATTTTAATTCAAAAATTAAATGGATGCCACCTTATTGGGACAATATAGCCCTACCTTCACCTACCCTACTTAATAGGGATGTAAGGGTATCAAAACTTCACGGTACGGTAATACCTCGGTATGAATGGCTTGGTACGGTATTTATTGAATTATTTACAAGAAAAACAAAACTAATGAAGAGACTCAATAAAAGTGCCAGAAGTGTTTATTAAGCGGTTTACATGAACACTGAACATATCAACGGCATACAAATTAGCCATCTATCTGTAAACTTTGAAACAGGAACTTGAACTTTTAAATTTTAATAGCAAAAAAATATTAAACCTTCCACACATCTGGGGCCGGTTGCAAAAATGGTCTTAAAAGTTAGTCAGCTGAATTTTTCTTTAAGACTGGTCACATTTTTTTTATTCAGTTTCATAAAAATGTATATTAGTCTAAGGTAAATACAAAAAATAAAACAGATTACTCTTGGCTGTCTGCTTGTTGGTCAGACTAGCTCTTAAGACACTGTCTTAACATAAAGGCTAAGTTTATGCAACTGGCCCCTGATTTAACCTGTCGCTTGATGACGTAATTTGCATATTTATTGCATCAGTGCCTCATATTATCTTGCTTCTTTGTGGTCACATAATGTTATTCAATGCACCCTAATTCTCAAGTTTTCACTGATGTATTTAATGTTTTCAGACAAACGGAATGAATATGAAATAGTGACTGAAATGCTGGCTATTATCCATATGGGGAGGCTGCAGACTTGGAGCAAGGCAGATCTACGGCCCAGGCAGTTTTAAGCCCCTGTTGTTCATGATGCGTCCAGTAGGGGGAGGAGGATATACAGTACGGTGAAATGATTCAACCTTTTAGGGAAAAATGTCGCCAAGAGGGTCTGAAAAGTCGCTAAATTGGCAGCACTGGTTATTCCACCCTAAAATTAATGTTTTGTCATTAATCAATTACCCCCATGTCATTCCAAAGCCGTAAAAGCTTTGTTCGTCCTCGGGAAAGCAATTTATGATGTTTAGGATGGGAGTTTTTTGACGGTCACATTGACTGCCAAACAGTTACCACTGCCAAGGTACAGAAAAGTAAAGACGCGGTCTGAATGCTCTATCTACCATCAGTGAATACAAGACTAGAAGATTACTTTTTGTACACGAAAAAAAGAAAAAACAACAAGGTTATTTAACGATACAGCACCATAAAGTCACTGTAGCGCCATTTTGTTGATCATCTGGTGGACAGTTCTGTCTTCCATTTTGTCTAACACAGAACCGCATACTTGTCCACCTGATGATCTACAAAATACAAAGACTTCACAGTGCCGAATCGTTAAATAAACTTGGTTAATTGGTTGACCTAAATTGGTATTATTTAATGGTGTACTTGATTTTAACAGCTGACAGCTATTCAACCTAATTTACTATATCAACCAAGCTGACATTATCCAGATGAATTTGTTCTGACACAGTTTAACTCTTCTTGTCATATTGTGTTACATAAACTATAGCGAATAAACTGATAATGTGAGAAACATTAAAGGTTTTTGGTTTGACTGTATATTGTCTCATTATCCTTTTATCTGAAGAACACTGGAGCCTTTGTTCATAAGAACCATCTGCTTGAAGAGCCAAATAGACTGATTAGTAAAATAAAGCGAGATGAACAGAGGATAAGTTTTGACTTGAATTACT
>JAUMHI010000046.1:14542421-14572348 GCA_032359435.1 Enteromius unitaeniatus | reverse complement strand
CATTTTTTTCCTCATTAATGTACACACAGCACTCCATATTGACAGAAAAACACAGAATTGTTGACATTTTTGCAGATCTATTAAAAAAGAAAAACTGAAATATCACATGGTCATAAGTATTCAGACCCTTTGCTCAGTGTTTAGTAGAAGCACCCTTTTGAACTAATACAGCCATGAGTCTTTATTGGGAAAGATGCTACAAGTTTTTCACACCTGGATTTGGGGATCCTCTGCCATTCCTCCTTGCAGATCATTTCCAGTTCTGTCAGGTTGGATGGTAAACGTTGGTGGGCAACCATTTTTAGGTGTCTCCAGAGATGTTCAATTGGGTTTAAGTCAGGGCTCTGGCTGGGCCGTTCAAGAACAGTCACAGAGTTGTTGTGAAGCCAGTCTTTCATTATTTTAGCTGTGCTTAGGGTCATTGTGTTGACCACTCTGAGGTCTTGAGCACTCTGTAGAAGGTTTTGGTCCAGGATATCCCTGTACTTGGCCGCATTCATCTTTCCCTCGATTGCAACCAGGCGTCCTGTCCCTGCAGCTGAAACACACCCCCACAGTATGATGCTGCCACCACCATGCTTCACTGTTGGGACTGTATTGAACAGGTGATGATGAGCAGTGCCTGGTTTTCTCCACACATACCGCTTAGAATTAAGGCCAAAAAGATCAGACCAGAGAATCTTATTTCTCACCATCTTGGAGTTCTTCAGGTGTTTTTTTAGCAAACTCCATGCAGGCTTTCATGTGTCTTGCGCTGAGGAGAGGCTTCCGTCAGGCCACTCTGCCATAAATCCCTGACTGGTGGAGGCTGCAGTGATGGTTGACTTTCTACAACTTTCTCTTATCTCCCGACTGCATCTCTGGAGCTCAGCCACAGTCTTTGGGGATCTTTGATCTTTCTTTTTTACCTCTCTCACCAAGGCTCTTCTCCCCTGATAGCTCAGTTTGGCCGGACGGTCAGCTCTAGGAAGGGTTCTGGTCATCCCAGACCTGTGCCTTGCCATACATGCATTGTGAGCTGTAAGGTCTTATATAGACAGGTGTGTGGCTTTCATAATCAAGTCCAATCAGTATAATCAAACACAGCTAGACTCAAATGAAGGTGTAGAACCATCTCAAGGATAATCAGAAGAAATGGACAGCACCTGAGTTAAATATGAGTGTCACAGCAAAGGGTCACTTAGGACCATGTGATATATCAGTTTTTCTTTTTATATAAAATTTCTTTTTTATACAAAAATGTCAACAATTCTGTGTTTCTCTGTCAATATGGGGTGCTGTGTGTACATTCATGTAAAAAAAAAAAAAAGATTAATATATAATATTTCATTCATGACTACTCTCAGAATAGCTTTAGCATGTTAATGGATACTACAGTGTTACTATATTTGTTCCTGGCAGATTAGGTCTGCAGTTCATGCTGCTACAGAGCAAGTACATACTTACTAGTGGCATTATACACAGACACACTGCTGTGAGCGGTCAGATATGCCGCTGCTGCTACATGAATATGTTTACATAAATCTGATCTAGACATGTGGTGCTGGGGGAGGTGGAGGGTTTCTGAGAGCACCCTGCAAGACGAGTTTACAGCAAACATTGAATCAGACTAATAAATTATTCTGTAGTGTGCATACAATGGACACTCTATCATCCCACAAGGCCAAAGGAGAGGATTTATGAATGCTGTGATGTGTCACAGCTGACATTGGTAGGTCATGTGACAATGCGTCATGTGTTCGTACTTCTGTGGTCGCAAAGTAACTACTTATTTTAAGTACTCGCACAAGGGAGTATTTGAAATTGGAAGCAACCCGTTTTAAATTTACCATTTAAAAAAAGACAGGGCTGGGCTGCCACCTACTGGCACTTTTAGATAAGTCTACACCAACCAAACAAAAACACACTCGCACAACTCAAACCCCCAACTAAATTAGTTTAATTAAATGTTGCTAAAATAAATTAATTGCAGCTATTACATTAAAAACTAAATTAGTTCATTTAGTCAACCGAATTCATAAAACTTTAGCTAAAATAAACAAATTACCTTAACTTAAAGTACCCATATTATAAGTAATTAAAAGGTCAATATTTTGGTTTTGAGAGTCAAGCGTTACCGGGGAAACCATTTTTTTTGCTGCACCAAAAGTGGTGAAGAATGATTTTCATTTTTATTTTAATATAATTTTAATTTCAAAATCAGTTCATTTGCATGCTTTTTTACAGCCGCTGTTAATACCAAATTAATTCGATTAATCACAGTGCATCATGTAAATAATTGCGTTAAAATTTAATTGATGTCTTGATCGGATCAACGTGTTGAAATGGGCCCTGAGATGCTGAACTGATCTGCTGTGAAATGTGACTGCTCTGGGATACCCAGTATTGGTTTGTTCTTCTCCCTGAGCCCCCTGACCTCCCCTTGACCCCCGCTGCACGTAACCATACACCGCATATGTGTAATATCTCTACTGTTTGCACTGTAACCCCCACATGATAGCGTCAGCAAGTGTTCCCTCGTCTCCCAATGGTCCCTCCCTCTCTCCCTCTCTCTCTCACACTCTCTCACTGGCTCACTCAATCACACACACACACTTTCTCTCACTCTCTCTCTCTTTCTCTGTCTAACCTTTCAGTTCCCCTTCACATTCTCAGTCATATCCTCTGCCGCTGGTGACGGTCATTGATCTGTTGCTCTTTAAAGCCGTGTGTGTTTTGACTGACAGCACCTGGGCAGTGGGAGGGCTCTGCTTCGATGTGAAATATGATTACACCAGTGTAGAATTCCCACAGTATCAATGAAGGATGAAGCGCTGGAGTGCACTCAAGTTATGAAAAGAGGCATAAGACTGGGTTGGATGCGAGTTGAGAATAAAGATGGACTATAAAAGCCATGCCAGATGGAAGACAGGCAGTTTGTGTCGGCCCCCGTCCAGCCCTGGTAAGATCAGAGTGGGATACGCTCACGCACCGCTTAGCATTTAGATGCGGCGAAAGGCATCTTTCATTATGTTTAGCTGCTCCTTCCAGCACATGTGCAATGTTTCCAAACAATGCTTATAATACATGATGGCTGGTTCACACCACAATAAATCAAACTTCATCTCTTTTAAAATGTTAGTTTTATCAATACTGTATAGCAAATCTCAACTGCTTGACTGTTTGTCCTCATCATAAACCGCTCTAAAATTATAGTATTTAACATTAACATCATGATTATTCTGTAATGTGTATTGAGAAAATGTACTGTATTTGTATGCAAATAAAATCTACTTGACTATAATGAAACTGCAATTAGAGCAGAGCTTTTACAGTCGACTAAACAAATCTGGATCTTTGGTAAATGCATTTCAACTTTATTATTTATTTATTTATCATTTAAAGTAATGCATGTATATGATTTCAGTGTGATAGTAATGAATATACATTTGACTTTAGCTTATTTTAATAATAAATAACAAAAAAATTAACTCGCGTTCTACTAAGCAAAGGTCTAACGACTAAAATAAATACGATCATTTAATGTGACCGTTGATTTTAATAATTATGCTTGGTTGCATAAATGTTTAAATGAATTGAAGCACTCGAGCAATTGAATGAATTCAATTAGTTTTAGTTTGAAATTTCTTAGGATGTTCTTACCATGGGGTTCAGGCTGATCTTGTTAATCTATACTTGGCTCCGTTATGAAATGCGTTGAGGTTTGTTCTGATGCCTGCAGTTACTCCGTGTCCATTGGAGAGCTGAGAGTGATTGAAAGCATGACATGTGTACTCTCCAGCCTTCTGCTGTGTCACCGCTTTCTGATTTGCACAGCACTTTTTATTTATGTGTGTACATCCATTCTGGGAAATGGAACGAGTTCGTTTACCGTTCATGGTAGATGGAGCAGTGTTTCTCTCGTGCGGGTGTTACTTAAGAGGAGTCTTGACAGGCATGTCTTGATATTTTAATGCCAGCCAAGCTTCTTATTCTTCACAAGGTGTTGATTTTTGAAGTTCCACTGCAGGATTATAATGTTCTTGACTTGCTTGTGATGTTTCTCAAGTTGTGGTCTTTAGTCTGTTACTAAAGATGTGTTGACTTGACAGATGCTTCTATTGTACTGTGTTCTATTATTAGAACCTGTCAACATGCATCAATATTTTTGCCAAAGGTTTAGTGTCAAATGTCTCTCTCTCTCTTTCTTTCCAAAAGGCATTTTTATTTGGTTTTCACAAATCAAAACAAGTTTCGTGCAGCGGTATTTTTTCTATTTCACCCATATTTTGACATTTTATTTTCACCAATATAGCATTTAAATGCACTTTGCTGTTGCATTTTATATGCTCTGTGTATATAAAATTACTCATGTAAATTTAATTGTATGCAATAATAGTAGAGTATACAATTTATACAAAATGTTGCAAAAATAAATACATTTTAAATAACCGTTTTCTATTTGAATGTTTTAAAATGTACTTTATTTCTTTTCCTCCAGATATCATTTTAATATGCCGATATGCTTCTCAAGAAACATTTAACATTATTATTATTAGTAGTAGTAATGTTGAAAACAGTTGTTCTGCTCCATGTTAAAAAAAAAAAAAAGTCTTTACGGTCACTTTAATCAATTGAATGAAACCGCCATAATTAAAGCATTCATATTTTTTGTTCAGATGTAAGTATATATATTAGGCTACAGATAATGCAAAATTATCTCTCTTTCACACACACGCACTCTGTATAGCTATCTTTGTGAGGACATACATTGACTCGATGTAATCTCTAGCTCCTTACCCTAACCCTACCCATCAGAACTAAGTGCCTTACCTAAACCTACCCTTTACCCAATTATAACCTGATCCCTAAAACCAAGTCTTGACCCTCAAACAGGTAAGAAAGTGAGGACCGGACAAAATTGTCCTTACTCTGATGATCTCAAACCGGCCCTCACAAAGATAGCTGTACAAGTGCACACACCTCTTTGTTGGGCGAAAGCCATACTAAAACATCTCAGTCATTCAAGGCCTGTGTCATAAAATACTCTTTACTGCTCGTGTTCCTGGGCCTCTGCCAAGGAAACATTTCTTGAGTTCTACATGGCTATTGGATTTTAAAGGTGTAAAATGAGATGAATGTGACAGAGTTTCCGAAAAAGATAAAAGGGAAAATAAAATATCTAAAAAACAAACATATAATGCTAAACTCCCATTAAATTGAACTTCAAATGCAAGTCCTCCTGTGTGCTGCTGGTTTAGTGGTGTAGTCAACTAGCCTGTGATCATAACATGTCCCTGTCTATGACATATTTAATTCAGGTTCATTGCAGTTGAATCATGGGATGTGTGTTTGGTCATGTTTCAGAGAAGACCCGTAAGGAGGTGGCGTCTAAAAGCTCTGGTGGGATGGAGATCATTCTGTCATCTCTGGAGGTACAGAACCATCACACAGAACTGATGAGTTTAATCGCATCCGTTCATCCCAGATCAAGCTGCTAATTCTCTTGATTTTGTCCAGAATACACAGGATTTGCAGACCACTCTCAACATCCTCGCTATCTTGAACGAACTGTTGACTGTTGGTGAGTTTCAGTCTTGTTATTGTTAATTAAATCTACAACTATGATTTGTTTTGTTTATTGAAGTAAGTCTCAAATAAAATAGAATATCAGATATTAATATTAGATGACAAACTTAAAGGTACAGTATATGTAAGGTTGACAGCTAGTGGTTGAGATGGGTACTGCAAAAATCAACAGCTATAGCACTATTTTTCAGTGAAAGAGCTATGTAAAACATTACATGATTGCTATTTTTTGGCTTTAAAATAGTCAAAAACATACATAAAGGACCATAACCCCTTACTGGACTGAAGCAGCCCCTCCATATTTTGACTATATCATACTATATATACTGTATACATATATATATATATAGATATGTATATGTATATATATATATATATATATATATATGTGTGTGTGTGTGTATATATACATACATATATATATATATATATATATATATATATACATGTATGTGTGTGTATATGTATTCATAAAACAACCTGGTAAGCCAGGTTTGTTTCAATTAGTTTGACTTATTGTCAGTTGATTTGATTCAATTCAAGTCAATTGAAATAAGCCTGGCTAATTTGGTAAACTTGTTTTATGAAACGGGCACCTGATGAGTTTGTATTTCTACAACTAAAATTCAACTTCAAATGAAAAATATGCTATTATGATATTATTCTAAAAAGTTTGTATTTCTACATTAATTTTTGTAATATCTGTCTGATTATTGTTTAAATTTGTCTCTTTGTAGTGATTTGTTTACCTTTTTTATTTTTTGTAATAAATTGGAAACTTCTTTATCGGACTTTCTTCTAAGTGGCACTCCTAGACTTTCGTTAAAAGTCCTTCTGTTCTCAGCTCTAGTATCAGCTCAGAGATGCTGTTATCAGGACAGCTCAGTCGAAGCAGTGTGTTTGTGAAGGACAGCTTGGTGTGATGGTGCAGTGTTTGTTGTGGTAGGTGGAGGCCGCCGGACCGGGGTGTTTGTGTCTAAAGGAGGGACAGCCATTCTGCTGCAGCTGCTGGTGAGCTCCAGCAAAGACCCTCCGGCCAGCGAGGAGCTAATGCTTCATGTTCACTCTCTGCTGGTCAAAGTCGGCCCCAAAGGTACAAACCCCACCATACACTCGTTTCAGCTTTGGCAAACATTTGAGCTCAAATCATTTTGTAAGTATAGCTTTGTTGTTGTTTTTGGAATTTTGTAGATGTATCTGTTTGATTGAGTTGATTAAGATTGCTGTGGCAAAATTAGCAATTTCCAGTGATGTCACTTCCTCTTCAGACAGGAAGTTTGGTGTAAAAGCACGTCTGAATGGGGCTCTGAATGCGACTCTGAATCTAGTGAAGCATAATCTGCAGAACTACAAACTGTTGCTGCCATGCCTTCAGGTGCTTCGGGTCTACTCAAGCAACTGTACGTTTATTCGTTTGCTCTGTAGGACATTGGAATATGTTTGTAATATGCTGATGACATGCTCAGTGATGCACTACAGTGAGCCTTTAGTGAATTAGTTTTTTCTTGCAGCGGTAAATGCAGTGTCGCTGGGAAAGAGTGGCGCTTTGGAGATCATCTTCGAAATCATCGGACCCTTCAGCAAAAAGAGCACCACTCTGCTGAAGTATGTTGTGTGTGTGTGTTCACGTTTACCAGATCATATAATTAATCATATAATGCGCTTATAATGCAATAACTGTTACAGGATCTGTTACGTTTGTGTTCTTTTGATTACTGCTGTGTTTTTGTCTTTATTTGTTTTGATTTGTTTGACTAATTTGATCTTTGCCCACAGAGTGGCCTTGGACACACTGGCGTCGTTACTAAAGTCTGGTAAGATGCCTGCTTGGATGATTCTCACACCAGCTGTCAAGAACATGTTTATGACTGACTGACTGACAGTTATATTTATTCCTGTTATTCCTATTAAATTAATGGGACTAACACACACACACACACACACACAAAATCATACAGATACTTTGTTAATGAAAATATTTATAGCAATTCCACTTAATTAGAGTAAAAAATTGTTCATGCAAATACAGTTTAGCATTGTTTTGTTATTGATTTTTGAAAATATCAAGTGAGCATGTTTTACCCCCTTTATCTTTATTAATGTGTCAAATTTTTTGTACTGTATGCATTTTATGTTATTTATTATATTCAGTGCTGTCAAACGATTAATCATGATTATTCACATCCAAAATAAAGGTTTTTGTTTACATAGTGTATGTGTATGCACTGTATATTTTTGTGTATTTATAAACCTATATGTGTATATTTAAGAAAAACATTCTATATTTGTATATTAAATATATTTATATATAATATAAATTGATATATTTAATATAAATATATACATGTAAATAATTGTGCATATTTTCAAAATATACTGTATCTGTGTGTATTTTTATATATATATATATTATATATGTGTGTGTGTGTGTGTGTAATAAATATACACCGTACACA
Source organism: Enteromius unitaeniatus (assembly GCA_032359435.1). Taxonomy (NCBI): domain Eukaryota; kingdom Metazoa; phylum Chordata; class Actinopteri; order Cypriniformes; family Cyprinidae; genus Enteromius; species Enteromius unitaeniatus. Next base: position 14,564,324 of record JAUMHI010000046.1, on the reverse strand, counting down.
CACTAAATGTACAAAAACGTTAATTGACAGCACTAGTTATATTACATTGATACACTTGATTACTTTTATATATTTTATGTAAGTTTGGGGTCAGTATTTAACGCATTTATTCAGCAAGAATGTATTAAATTGATCAGAAATAATAGTAACTACTTTCACATTGTTAAGGGAAATTTATATTTCAATTAAATTCTGTTCCTTTAAATGTTCCATTTATATATATATATATATATATATATATAATAAAATGTATATAAAATGGTTCCAGCAGCACAACTGTTTTCAACATTGATAATAATCAGAACTGTTTTTTGAGGATCAAATATTACAATGATTTCTGAAGGATCATGTGACATTGAAGACTGGAGTAATGATGCTGAAAATTCAGCTGCACATCACAGGAATAAATCTATTTTGAAGTATATTGAAATATAGAACAGAATTATAAAACCTTTACTGACCCCCAACATTTTAAATGCATACGGTATATGTATTTTTATATGCATTTATATACATCCAGCAGAAAACATGTTATTGCAGTGCTGTTAAAGATGTACAGGTCTCTTATGTGTATGTGTCTCAATTTTCAGGAATGAATGCCCGTCGGGCGGTGGACAGAGGATATCTTTCCACACTACTCGCAATCTACCAGGATTGGCACCGCAATGACACACGTCACCGCCATGTGGTCATCCGCAAGAGCATTCTGGGATGCATCAAAAACCTCACTAACATTAAGCTTGGCAGGAAGGCCTTCATAGACTCCAATGGGATGAGGATCCTTTATAACACATCCACTGTATGAAAGTGTTGAATAAAGTTTTTATTTTATTTGTATTTCCATTTGACAATGCGAGCCGTCGTGACTTAATTATGAAGAGATATAACTGTGTTGTGTTTCAGGAGTGCCTGCCTGTCCGGACACTAGATCCTCTGGTCAATACCTCCAGCCTAATCATGAGGAAGTGCTTTCCAAAGAACCGCCTACCACTGCCTACTATTAAAAGTGTCTTTCACCACCCACTACAACACATACCAGCCGGTGGACCGGTGGCACAGCTGTATAACCAGCCACCTGGAGGTAAAACACACTCACACTGAAATCCAAATGCCCTATATTTACTGTCTTTTTCTTTTGAACTGTAATATAAACAAAAAAATGCAGAACATAAATCTTACACAACTAATTGCACACGACAATATGAAAAAAATTAACAATGGGATAATAAAGGATATCATAGTTATCACAGTGGTAAAACCGCACTCGAAAAGAGAATCCATCTGTATAACGGAGAAGGGGTTGCCAAATTTGATGAAATACCTCACTTTTATTTCTTAGCCTGTATGTTAGTTTTTCCAAGGGTACACAGTTATTAACCTCAGGTAACCATAGACCCATATGGGAATATGAGACCGTATCAGATCATCCCTTCTTTTAAAAAAATTCATGGCATAATCTTAAGTAATATTGGAATTGGTGTAACAACCTAATAAACCACATTTACCATCTTTATATTGTTTTTAATAATCAATTAACAAAGGATGAAAAAAAAAATTTTTTTTTTTAAATAAGTAAAATAAAAAATATATATAAAGATTTGTTTTATATTTATTTTCAAGTATGTCTCCTTACAGAAGTCAAATAATCTGCAAATGCTGTTTCATAGTTCTTTGTACAGTGTTATAAACTGGTATTAAATGCTGGTTGTGTCTTCTTTTAGTGGATGATGTCGTTGATGAGAGCGACGAGAATGAAGCTACGGAGGTCGACACAGAAAATGACACAGAATATGAAGAGGATGAAAGCGGACACAAGACACAGGTATAATGATCTTGTTAGCCATATGTGTATATGTAGGTGACCGTGGACCACAAGACCAGTCATAAGTCACAGGGGTATGTTTATAACAATAGCCAAAAATCATTAGGGCATTAAGTAAAGACCATGTTCCATGAAGATATTTTGTAAATTTTCTACTGTAAATACATAAAAAATAATTTTTGATTACTAATATGCATTGCTAAGAACTTAATTTATACCTTTTTTTAGGGGGATTTGTCGATTTTCAAATACTAATCTTGACCAAATATTGTCCTATGCTAACAAACCATATTTATTCAGCTTTTGGTGATCCAGGGTCAGCATATATATATATATATATATATATATAAAAATCTAGATATAAATAGGTTTTTTAATCATTATATAAACAGGCTGATCTTTTAAAACTATTACTTATTTTAAAAAGTTTACAGAAATAGTTTCGACTTTTAAAAGTTTGATTTTTCTTTTTTTCCTCTGCATTATTGCCACTTGATTATTACTGATGAAATCATAGACATTTAACAGGCTGCATTCAGACTAATGCACAGATCTCCAACGATATATCAGATGTTGTGCTCTGATATTTTTAATCGCGCGATAAGAGTCTTGCGTTAATGCCGATAACGGCCCACCACTAATATATATATATATATATATATATATATATATATATATATATACACACACACAGTATTTTTATGTATGTTATCTGTTATCTGTTCAGTTTTTAGTTTTAGTTATTTTAGTGCTTTATTTTAGTAGCAGAAAATCATTATCAAACGATACCAGTCATTTTAAAATGACCACATACTGGCCCGCTAATTTTTTGGAAGATATGTCATGTGTTGCAAATGAATTCTTTAATCCAGATTTGATGGGAAGGTAATAAATAGACCTGTTCTATCACAGTGTTTACGCAGTCCTATACAATGATCTGCTGTTTCTACTTGAAAGCCTGCATGTGTTTCCGATTATTTGTAAAAGAGCAATCAGAAACTGATTTTAGAATTCATGTTTGTTATGCCCTGCAGAATGATGACATAGAGACAGATATCAACAAGCTGCGGCCCATACAGTTAAATACTCGTTCGTTCGATGAGCTCAGAGCCTACGAGTATTTCTGTCGGGAATTCAGTGAGAATTTTGAGGTGAGGACACTTTTGATTAAATGATGAAAGACCAAAAAGTAAAAATACTTCTTTTAATTGCTTAACTTTTATATTGTAACTTTACCCCTCATATATGGAAACTCATTCACTCAGTCATCAGGTGTGATCACTTTCTGTTTTGTTCTCAGGATGATTACTTTGAGAGGCCCAGATCTGTCATCCCTTCAAGAGTGAACTCAGAGCTTCATCGTCCCATCATCATTCCCACCACACCGAGCTCCTTGGGCCCTCAGAACAGACGTCCGCTGCGAGAGGACCTTCTGAAGTCAAACGAGTCACCTCTGGAGCTGGACAGCATTTCCATATCAAAAAGGCCAGAGGGCACACCGGACCCTGATCTGGTGTGTAGTTTGGGGCGACTGGTTCTAGATGCTGATGTGAACGGAGGCTCTGCGGACGGGCCCCAGGATGAGGGTGGGGAACAAGCGGTGCTGGAAGTGCCAGACACCGCAGCACTTCTGCCGCTGCACGACCCTGACCTTTACCTAGAGATTGTGAAGAGCACCCGCTCAGTGCCCGCCTACACCGAGGTGGCTTACCCAGATTACTTTGGGCATGTGGCACTCAACCTCCGCGAACCCATTCTAGAGAGGGTTTACGGTGTGCAGAGGTACTACACATCTTTTACTGCCTTTTTGAAATGTTAACCGAATAGTTCACCTCAAAATGAAAATGGTCTAAAAAATTCACTCACCCTTAGATCATCCAAGATGCAGATGAATTTGTTTCTTCACGGGATTTGGAGAAATGTAGCATTCCATCCCTCACCAGTGGATCCTCTGCAGTGAATGGGTGCCGTCAGAGTATAAACATCTCAAAAGAGTTATCACAGTAATCCACGAGTAACCCACACCACTCCAGTCCATCAGTTAATGTCTTGTGAAGTGAAACGATGCATGTTTTTAACTTCAGACTCGTACTACTGGCTAAAATATGAGTATGAAAATATTCAGTGAAAAAGCTGTCTTGTCTGAATCAGGAGAGAAATATTCAGAGATTAAGCACCGTTTGCAAGCAAAACATTTCAAACCAGTTATGAACAAATATGTCAGTTGATTATTTTTTTGTGTGTGTGTGATTTTGGATTTTCTCCACTGGAGGAAGTGTCGTTATGAATTTTGGGCAGAAGTGATGATTTAAAGTGAATAAATCTTAATGATAAATATATTTGGTGTGTTGGTTTGTGTTTTGGACTCTCATTCTGATGGCTCCTGTTCACTGCATAGGATCCAGATTGCAAATTTCTCCAGATTTATTTTAATGAAGAAAATCTCATTCTCAGAACCATTCGATTTTGAGCCGGCGGGTATGATTGGCGACATCATGCGCACACACACACACACACTACCAGCACGGTTCAACACAGTTGTCTAACCATGCCAAGAATGTTTTGTAATCATGCTGCACCATACCAGGCTCACGTGGAAACACAACTGGAACCGTACCTGATGGTTCTTAGAACTGTTCGGGGCGACAGTGGAAAAGCGGCTTATATTCCATATCTTCTTTAGAATTGTGATGATGTGATGTAATGATCAAAATAATTGTCATCGACAGCTCCTGGTCACTCTATGCTTCTGAAGAATAGAAGGTTTATCAAAACGTTTCAATGAACTATTCACTTAAGACTTTCTTTTCCAACAGAACAAAGATTTTCCAGGACATTGAGAGGCTCATTCACCCCAGTGACATCCTTGATAAAATCGTATATGACTTAGACAATCAGAGGTCAGTGCATGTCTTGTATGTCTTTAAAGTCTTGTTAGCATACCCATGCATGTATATATTTAAGAAATTTTCTTTTTTTATACATGCATAATAAATAAACACAGTACGCCAACATAAATATTATGTAAACAAAAACATATTTTGAATAATCAAATGATTTTTTTTTTTTACTATTTATTTCATTTTCATTGCTATCATGGAGAAACAATATCATATTAACAATTCCATCTGGTATAAATAACACTAGCTGATGACAGTAATGCCACTTTTCTTTCTTTTTTTTTTGGGTAGGAATAAAGTGATGAATTTAAAAAGGGGAAAATGTGTATATTTATTATTTCAGATCGTGTCTTGAGTTTTTTAAAATGCTTAAATCTTCAGTGTAAAAATGTTCTTTCAGTTGTCCAGTCATTGAGAATGGGGAGTCTCTCAAGTTCAACTCTAAGTTTGAGTCCGGAAACCTACGGAAAGCAATACAAGTCAGAAAGTATGTGCAGAATTAAATTATAATACTTTTTAATTCATACAGTAAATGTGCTTTTCATAATATAAATAATCTGTGCCTAATTAATCAATTTTTCTTTTTTCTTTGTATTGCCCGTTTCTATCTTCAGGTTTGAGTATGACCTGATCTTGAACTCTGACATCAATAGTAATCACTACCACCAGTGGTTCTATTTTGAGGTGGGCAATATGCGTCCTGGAGTTCGTTATCGATTCAACATAATAAATTGTGAGAAGTCCAACAGCCAATTCAATTATGGTAGGTCATTTCAAGCATTAGTTCTACTCAAGTACACAAACACATATAGTTACTCCACAAATGTGCCATAAACCTGGATTATCCACTATTAACACTATCATGAATAGTGCAAGCAATGGAAACCAATTTGTTCACATATTAAAGGATTAGTTCATGCATAAATTAAAATTCTGTCATCATTCCATTGAGCAGTTCCAAACCTGTATGAATTTCTTTGCTCTGCTGAACACAAAGGAAGCTATTTCGAAAAAAGTTTGTAACCAGGCTGTTTTGGGTCACCATTGACTTCCATAGTAGGAAAAAGAGATACTATGGGAAACAACAGTGTCCCAAAACAGCCTGGTTACAATTGTTTTTGATGACAGATTTGAATTTTTGGGTGAACTTTTCCTTTAACCTTCATATGAGGGTTGAAGAATATTCACCTATTTGTATTCCACCAACCCATCAATAATCAGCTTTAAAATAAAAATGTTCTGATTTCAATATATGTTATGACAGGCATGCAAGTGCTCATGTACTCCGTACAGGACGCCATCAACGGCAGTCCCCATTGGATTAGAACAGGATCAGACATCTGTTACTACAAGTAAAGGCCATCTTTTATGATTTCACATTATCTTTAACGTTATAATGCTTTGGAAATGCAGTTAAGATTTACAAAGAATTTAAGTTGACCTCTATTCCTGTCTTCCACAGAAATAACTTCTCACGAAGCTCCATTGCAGCTGGTGGTCAAAAGGGCAAATCGTACTTTACCTTGACCTTCACTGTGACCTTTCAACATAAAGATGATGTTTGCTACTTTGCCTACCATTACCCGTACACCTACTCAATGCTGAAGGTAAATTTATGCAACCAATGAACAGTGATACTTAAAAGCCCATTGGTGCATAAAGAATTCTTATTATAAATCCTAATGCTTTGTAGATATTTTTACCGCAATGTTCAGCAATACTGACTGGCGGTTTTGTGCACAACCGTATGGCAATATGGCAGTATTAGCCCAGTAAGCATACATTTAATGCATACCTATTGCAGAAAATAGATACCATTAGTAGACATGTGGTGTGATGTTTTGAATATATTAGGTTGCCTAATGTATTTGGATTATGTTCCTACTTTGTTTAGATGCATCTGCAGAAGCTGAGTGCTTTGCGCACAGCTCAGATCTACTACAGACAGGATGATCTGTGTGAAACTCTGGGAGGAAACAGCTGTCCCCTGCTCACCATCACAGCCATGCCTGGATCATCCAGCAATGATCACATCAGCCAGTTCAGTATGTAACACACACACACACAAATATCACTGATTAGCATGCAGCCTTATTGTTTTTACACTCTTGCTTAAATTCCCATATTCATTCACTTAAACCCGCACTCACACACCTCATAAACACTCTCACGCGCATCCTCATGTAGGCACCCACCCTCATTAACACTCTTACAGTACGTATATCTTCATATGCTCACTCTCATCTCACTTTTTTATGCATTCACTCCCATGAGCAATTCATTTTGGGGTGAACTAAACCTTTAATGTGTCCTCACGCACTTTCTTAACTGAACATGTCTTTATACATGCTCACATGCACTCTCTATTATGAAAACTTTCACATGCCTCACACCGTGTCCTCTCTCTAATGAATGCTTCTTTATGTTTCCACTCTTATGATACCACCTACATGTAGTTCATATTCACACATATAGGCAGCCATTGTCACATATACACTTAAATTAGAACACATCTGCATTCACGATACTATGCACACTCTAATACACACTTCGCAGACATGCTCAAATGCATTTTCTGAAGTACACTCTCCCACTCACTCTTGTAGGCACGCACTTTCTCACTTTTGCAAACATTGTCACATGCATTCTCAAGCACTTTAAAAGGCACTTTTTCATAAACACACATGCATTCTTACATTCATGTTCCTGTAAATTCGTAAATTTTTTTACACTCTTTCATCCACATGGTTTCTAGTGCTATAGTCATTTCAGCCTCTCACACACTCTGAAATGCACCTGCATATACACTCAAACACTCTTCGATGCAGTGCACCTGTACACACTCGTGCATGTATCTGAGTGTACACCCTCCCAAGAACACACTCACATACACTTTCTCATGCACTCTTTAATGCATTTTTGAATGCACCTGTGCACATGCTTATTTATGCACTCATCCATACGTCTCACTCAGGCATTCTTTCATGCAAACTTTCACTACTGTGATTTTCATTTCAGCTTCTGTGAGTAGATGCGGCACACTCAGCTGTGCTGTTATGTGTGTTTGTAGGAAGCCGTCCAGTGGTGTTTCTGTCTGCGCGGGTACATCCTGGAGAGACTAACTCCAGCTGGGTTATGAAGGGCACTCTAGAGTATCTCATGAGCTCCAGTCCTCAAGCCCAAAGTCTACGAGAGAGCTACATCTTCAAAATCATCCCCATGCTCAACCCTGATGGTGTCATTAATGGAAAGTATGTCAACATAGAACATTAGATTCTATAGAGATACTAATAAAAATACAGTTAAAGTACTTGCCCCTTTTATTTATCATTAGAATGTAGTACCATCCAAAGGTTTCCATTTTTAAAGATACCGTTTAATATTTTATTTCTGTGTAATATCTAGGGCTGTCAATTTAACATGTAAATGTGATGAAGTCAGTTATGGAAAAAAATCGTGTGTTAAACTTATTGACAAATTTAATGTGCATGAGGTCTCATTGCATGCAATTGCTTAGATTTTATGTTGAATCTAAATTTCTTTTGCGAGCTACTTAATTTTTCAGCCCAAATTGACGTGCATTTAATTTTAATTATATTGGAATGATTTTAAGCAACGATTAAGTTTTGCATAATAAAAATGTTGATAATGCTGTATTATTAGTTAATGGTGTAAATGAAAGTTATCACACGGTGTAAGGGCAATCATTCATCACACGCTCTATCTGTTATAACACTCTGCAGTCATCGTTGTTCTCTGAGTGGGGAGGATCTGAACAGACAGTGGCAGAACCCCAATGCTGAGCTGCACCCTACCATCTACCACGCCAAGAGTTTCTTGCAGTACCTCAGAGCTACAGGAAGAACTCCACTGGTGAGAGAGCATCACACTGTATATGAGGAAACTCTGTTTAAACACTTTGATGACACCAGCAGTGTGTTTGTCTCTTAAATGTGTGTTTAGGTGTTCTGTGACTATCATGGCCATTCACGGAAGAAGAATGTTTTCATGTATGGTTGTAGTATTAAGGAGACGGTGTGGCAGACCAATGTCAACACCAGCACCTGTGACCTACACGAGGACCTGGGATACAGGGTAACACATCTGCACACTTTTATACTCTACCGTTCTAAATCTTTTATTGACATTGTTGAGCATGTATTATGTAGACATCATCTTACGTTTACTATATACAAAGATTCTTTTCAATGACCGAATTTTTGTTTTTAGTGAATTCTTCATTTAAAAGCACAGCAGTATAAACAGTTTGTTTTATTCTCAGGGTCAAAGAGATGGTAGAGAATAATCATGTGAAAAAAATAAATAGTCTCTTTCCAGTGTTGAGCTTGTCAAGTAATTTTAGCTTTCTGAAATGCATTTGAAATTGAAAATGCTCACTGTACGTCATGTTTTGTAGACTCTGCCGAAGCTGCTGTCTCAGATGGCTCCAGCGTTTAGCCTGTCCAGCTGCAGTTTTGTAGTCGAGCGCTCTAAAGAGGCCACGGCACGTGTGGTGGTGTGGAGAGAGATCGGTGTTCAGCGCAGCTACACCATGGAGAGCACACTGTGTGGCTGCGACCAGGGCAAATACAAGGTGAAGGGGGGCTGTTTACAGAAAAAGAGAGACGGATGTGTGGATGGTTTTTCAAAATCTTGGTTTCTGCTGAAAATGACCAAGAAAATCAAGTTACCAAGGAAACTGCAGATAAAGGACAAAAGCAAACGGAGGATATAAATCAGTAATAAGACATAAGTATAAAACAGTAATAAGAACATTTGAAAGATAAAGTCATAAGAAAGACCTAGTAAAAAGATGAGATTTAAAAGTATGAAGATTGTCACTTGTTATATGAAAGGTTATGAAGTGCCTTAAATGTGAAAAGCACAATTTTAAAATCAATATGATACTTTACTGGGAACCAGTGTAAATGTTGGAGAACAGGAGAAATGGCCTTAACTGATCAAGTCTTAGAAAGAACGCGAGCTGCTGAGTTCTGGACCATTTGGAGTTTATGGAGAACTTTAGAAGGAAGACCAGTAAGGAGAGCATTACAGTAGTTAATACGTGCGGTGACCAGTGCATTAATAAGAATTGCTGTGTCATTCTTTATGAGAAAGTAACTGAGACGATTTATATTACACAGGCCAAAATATGCAGTACATGAAATATTATTAACATGAGCTTCAGAGAGTGTGCTATCTAGAATGACACCCCAACTCCTGACCTGATGTGATGGATAAATTGCATCATTATCAATATCCAGATTTAGTCAATGTAGATTTTGTACCAATAAGTAAAAAAAAAGTTTAAGAAAGTTGACAGGTTGAGCTGGGTGTTAGCAACATAGCAGTGAAAATGGATACCATATATATATTTTTTTAATACAGCAAAGAGGAAGTAAATATATGATGAATAAAAGTGGCCCCAAAACAGAACCTTGAGGGACTCCACTAGTAAATGTAGATTGTATGTTATTTACAAAGTGCCTATAAAAATATACACAGAGCCAGGACAAAATCAACCTGGACAGAAAATAAAGTTTATTCTTAGACCATTCTTAGACAACTTGGCCATTGCTAAATGTAATTATTAGCTTATAGTTACACAAGATCAACTTTAATAGCCAAATTCAAAATACGGCTTTTATTTGCGTACTTGTGTGAAGTGTGTTTCTTGCCTTGCTATTGTTCTTGCTGTTATCTATTATATGCCATTAAAAAAGTTTCTCACAGGGTGTGGAAACACTTAGTATAAGAGACAAGAAACATTTAAAATCCAGCTCATTGTAACACCATTCAAATGCTGTGGAAACATGGGGAAGAAAAACAATTCAGCTTAAAAAAACTGTTAACACAGGATGAGTTTTTACCATATGCAAAGTGCAAAAAAAAGTTTAGGAACATCAGGGTTGTTGGCTCTCTGTGAGGGTGAGATAGTTAAGTTATCTAATGATACAGCAAGGTCTTGGCAGGGTGTTTCTTGGCTGGAATGAACAACAGCTTGGTTTGTGATAATTCAGCCATCTGAGATGAGTGTTCATCCAGACAAAGATGCCATGCTTTACCCCGTGTTAGCAATTCACACCTTGTTTATTTGACACTGGAATTTAGAGTCACTAGGCTTCTTAACACACAGTTCAAAACCGTGCTAAGCTCTTTCACATTGTTTAACCCAGTTGTAAAAGCGGAGTTAAGCCTGAGTTAACTTCTTCTTTTTTTTTACCCAGGGTTATACGTAATGTGAAGAGGCTGCACAAGTCTGAGTTTACTCTGCCTTTCAAAAGGTGGAGAGTAAGACTGATATGAGTAGTTGTATTCTGGAATAATGCTGTAAGACTTTCTGCAATCGGCTTCATAAAGTGGAAATAATTCAACACAATCAACTGCCTAATATCAGACAAATTATGGAAAATGTTTAACCACAACTACTTATTATTTTTCAGTCTATTTATCAACATTTTAGAATCACAGAAAAGTTGAGGACATTCTGAAATAACATGAATAGAATTACGCAGTGACTAAAAGATTCAAAGACTCTTGATCAACTTCATGAGCTTTTTTTAATCGGTTTTGAAAGGACAGTGTAGTTTTGGCCCACGTGTTATAACTTCCATTTATTTGTCCTTTTTTAAACCAAAAATAATATATAGATGTGGCTCTTCTTTAATAGTTCAAACACTAACTAATATAAACAAAACATGCAATCTCATTTACTTTTTATTTAATTGAAAGACAAGAAATTGGATGCACATATTAGTTTTATTTGGATGAAGAAATCTAGTCAAAATCTTACCATCCATGCTTGAAGTCATAGCCTGTTAATTTATTTATATTTATCTTTTTATATATTTTATAGGAAGCATTTTGCAACGTTACATTCTGATGACAGTGTAGCTGCATGTTTTTCACTGCAAAAGGGGCACCAACAAAACCCACTAACACACAGGCTGAACAGATGTTTTCCAGTTTACTGACTCATTAATATAATGAAAAGTGATATAACCACTGATTGTTTCTCTAACTAAATGCTGTTTAAATATTGATGAATATAAAATGACATGTTTTCATACTGAACGAGCACAGTAGATGGTGCTACAGGCCATGTGTGAAGGATGTGTGACTCACAGTCTCTGTCTGCGGGACACATAATGGCGTCTTTGTGAGTTCAAGGAACATGGCTGAAGCTCCTTTCTGCCCAGTATGTGAATATAACTGTGACAAGCTTGTTATCTACAATAACTAGTTATCCAATTAAAAAAATAATAATCAGCGCTGGATTCTATAGTTCTATAACAGTGTGTTCAGACCTGTGTTGGAGTCTCATGTGGCCACTATATGTCTCAATCTAAAACAACCTTTTCTGTCCGTACATTTTTGCTGGTGGTCAAATTAAATTTACATAATATTTTAAACATAATAATATTAAAGTAATAATTAAATACCAACTCCATATTCTCTGTGAGCAGCTTTAACACCAAACAGCAGAACATTTTGGAAATTTTTAACTATTGCGATCAGAATCCTAAAGAAATTTGGTAAGTGCTGTTAACTTCACAGACACACAACAAAGCAGCTTGTGGGTGTTGAGTTTACTTGCTACCGAGTACCTCAAACAAAACTCTTTCAAACATTGAATTAGATTAATAACAAATTTTGGCAAATCCGTTGATGAGTGTTTTCAGTAAATCAACCCAATGCGTCGTAAACATGACTTTGCTTCCAAGGAGACTGATAAAAAACACCTGTGTGCCCTTACTTGAGGAAGTTGTGCACAGCCTGCCAATCATAGATCGCAGCAGACCGAGAAAGCATTTTCCAGCCTAGTGTGCAATATGCATCCGAGATCAGCCGATTAGTGCACATACTGTTTTAGTTAGGTTCACAGACAGATTAATCCAATATGTTTAGATAGCGTCTTGCCAACAAAAAAGATTATTTATTTTGGCTGTTTATTTTTGGTTAAGTTATGTTTTTTTTGTTTCTCGTTTATTTAATTAACAGTATTAATTGTACATTTTACTTTGTGTGTGTGTATACGTATGTATATGTACACACATATTATTATTATTATTATTATTATTATTATTATCAGTAGTTGTAGTAATGTTTTATTATTTTTCAATGCACAGCTCATAGTACTGACCTTCATTATAAATTATGGATTACAGATTTTTTTTACCCAAACAACAATAAAATTGACAAACACAACTTTAACAGAAGAAGACTTAATCTTTTAGAATAAATTAAGAATTTTAAATAAATGTTTAAAATAATTAAAAATGTAAAAAGATATAAGTTGTATGTATTGTACTGTGTTAATACAGATTAAATTAATTCTTCAAATTTTTTAATGGTCACATTTTATATTGGTTGGCCTTAACTATGTGATTACAACCTAAAATTAGTACAATGTACTTACTGTGGTCATATTGTACTGCAAAACACTTTTGTTGTTATTAAGGTGGAATAACAGTGTAATTATAAATGTAATCACAGAAATTAGTTACAGATTTAATGACATATTGGTATTTAAAAATATATACAAGTACAATGTGAAGACATGTATGTACACAATAAGTGCGCATTGTATCAAATGATTCTTTTAAATGTAAGTAAAGCTTTATTTTATTTCATCATGTCCCACATCCAGACAATATACACTCAGACACTCCAAAGCTCCAAAAAGATTTCATTTTGCAATCTAATCTTTTACAAATAGTCAGTGTAACAGGTGATCTGTATGTGTGTGTGTTTGCAGGGACTCCAGATCGGCACAAGTGAACTGGAAGAAATGGGCGCTCAGTTTTGTTTGGCTCTGCTCAGGCTAAGACGCTTCACATCGCCCTTAGAGCTCCACAACCACAACTCCCATCTGCTGGACATGGAGAACGACCTGATAGACACCCGCAGCATCCCCAACATCACCAGGTAAACAATCACGCACCAGTACAGTGACCCTATCCAGCTCAGGACGTCCTGTTATTCTGCTGGCGCATGAACCAGCGCAACAACTGCCATATCGAATTTCAATACAACATTAAGCAGCTCGGAGCCCACAATGTTCAGAACAATAATAGCCATGATGTCCATGATGTCAGAAGCTTCTAACGTCTAGAAGCTTCTTGGGAGAACGTACTTTGGCCCCTCCCGGCTTGTGTATTTCTGTAATGGATAACAAAACACACACACACACACGATCTTGCAGGCCTCTTCTAATGGCCGGCACCACTTGAGGAGATGCCGGTCACATGGGGCTCAGCGCACTTGAGTGGAAAGAGAAGCACTCTGCTCATAATAGTCATCTAATCACCTGATCAAAACGCCCGCTAATCCACTTTGAGTCTGCCCCCCTCCCCTCTGCCCGTCTCGCTCGGATCCAGTTTCTTCCCCCTCACACCATTAAAACCATTAAAAACCCACTAAAACCAGCCAAACCACCAGACCACACATTAAACCATTTAACTTCTTAACAAGAGAGCCATAAAACCATCATCACTCTTAGTAAGGTTATTGCGTTAGGAGAGAGAGGCACCGAGAAAGAGGCATGCAAAGAAATGCCTCCTCGGCTGCCACATGAGGTTTCGACCGCTAACCTGCAGGAGTCGTTTGTTGGTTTTGTTGTATTGACCGGTCATTTATTATAGCTCAAAATTAGGGTTAGATATTTGAACAACCCTTTAACCTAAAGTACTAAACTGTGGCTCGTAACTCGTCCCACAGCTTGTGTTTGTGCTACGGCCATGAATGATGACTCAAATTGTTCAGCTTGTTGAGGAGAGATGAGGAATCCTTTAGACTTGCATTAAGTGGGCGCTCTGCGTTATTTCTAAGGGGATGAATATCATAAAGAGTGTGGGGTGTGCTCTATTTACTATCATCCGAGGGAATATCTGATAAATTTGCAGTTTTATACAGAATAATTTTAATTCAAACAAGCAAAAACTGGAGACTCTATTACATAGTTTCCGAATTCTGCCTCCGTTTGCTAGTAATCATCTCACTACTAGAGCAAGCTCCTTATTGGTTATCGTGGCGCGAATTTTCGCCAATGTTCAGATTTGAACTTGCTAATGGCACACAAAAGAGGAAACATTTCAGGAGTTTCAAAGTCGTCATCGGATTGGTTAAATTCTACAGGATTTCTGGGAGACGCGTGTCACGTTCTTTAAGGATTCACCTGGAAACAAACATGCTGCGAACCCCACACAAAATAAGAAAGCTGAAGTTTACAACTGTGACGACGAGCACTTATCAGGATCAACTAAATGCTGGATATTGGAAAGTATGTGAAATATGTCACATTTTTTGCTTAGAATCTTTAAAATACTTCTGCGAGGTTTACACACTGGTCTATTATTGTGATGGACATTTCCACACCCCGTAACGTGACACTGAAACTGTGGTTGGTATCTAATGGACGGGCCAATGAACACTACCATAGCCATCAGTCGGAAGTTCTGGCTACGTTAGACTAGAGCTGAAAAGGCATAGACATTAGGGCTTGAACGATACATTGATGCATCCCGAATCGAGAAACTATATTAGAGGGCTGTTAAAATTTAGGCTCAGAATCTATTCCAATTGATTTCATTCAGATTTCAACTCATAAAGACCAACAAGTTGGCGGGCAATATGCTAATGTTTCATGTTGACATCAACATCAAATGGCTTGGGATTCGTTTTAAAAACGACACTTTTCAATGATTCATGATTCAGAGTCGACTCTTTTCTTTCTTTATCTCTCTAACTCTATACATGTTGCACTTTCTGATGTAAAACTTTGGACGTTTTCGTTGACTTAGTTCCATTTCACGTCCTGTCTGTCTGAATTACAATTTGCCCAAAAAGCCACACAAATAAATGAATTAAAATGCTAGGCTAATGCCGATGCTAAGACCCTATGTAAATACGCACTGCTAATTTCACTTTAAACATTTTCGCATCCAAGAAAAGCTTAGGGCATGTTTACACTTGGCAGGTTTAGAGAATTTCAAACGAATGCTGGTGTGATTTCTGTGTTGGTGCAGATGGAAGTTCATTAGTCAGAAGGTGTGAGAACACTGCGACTGAAACTAAAACTCCTAGCAATTACCGAAATGCCTTATTAACAGTAACACCCTGACATTAAGAGTTTTGCCTTCCAAACAGAACAGATGGAAATCTCACACAACTGAGCATTAATGTAATGTTAATAGAAACGAGGGAGACTGATTGGGATTTATGGGAATAAATTGTTCTGTTCGTGTCTGAAGATATGATCTCACTTCTCATATACTTGGCTGACATCTAATAACTGACAGCCGTGTGTGTTTGTGTGTGTGTATTTCCTGCAGTCCCACCACATACGTGTTGGACGAGGATGAGCCAGCGTTCCTGGAGGAAGTTGACTACAGCGCAGAAAGCAATGACGAGAATGAACCCGATCTTGAACCTGATCTCCAGGATAACCATGCCCTCCCGGACCCCAATTCTGACTCAGAGTTCAGCCGCCAAGACTCACTTAACTAAAACTGAATCAGACTCACTTTAGTGTAAGGCTTTAGCTGATCTCACTAGTCATTTGCCTTTGTACTACATCACCTGTGTTTGCCTAATTGCCTACTTTATAGAAACTCGTTTGTTCACAGAGTTGACCTAAATTAGAGTAACCTACTGCAACTTTAAAATCGGCTCTCTAACAACAACATAATAATGCAGAAGATCCTTTTAAACCCATAATGCTTATAGATGCTTTACAACTGCATTATTAGTTACTTTAGAACTCAATCTATAACATGTCATTATGAAAATGGAGTTAAAGTTTTATTGTTATTTCCTCATCCTTTCCAAAACTTTCTAAATTCTGCGGAACACAAAAGTAGATGTTATGTGTTCAGTTCAAAACAATGGAAATGTAGCTTTAAAGGGTCGGTTCACCCAAAAGTGAAAATTAGCTGTTAATTTAAAAAATAAAAGTCATTCAAGACTTTTTTTCTTGAGTAAAACAGTAAAGAAGAGTTTTTGCTGAAACCGTGGTAACTAATAAAATGCAAGTCAATGGCTACTATAAAAAAAAGCATATACAGGCAACACAAAATTCATGCTCATGGCTCCTGACTATATATTGAGGTCTTATGAAGTGAAACGATTGGTATGTGCACAAAAATACTGTTCTCAAGGGTCTGTGTAATGATCATTTTTTTGAACAGATGAATCATTTCGCCTCAATATTTCATCAAGAGCCATGAGTATTCATTTTGTGTTATCTGTAGTGCTGGGCAATGATTAATCGTGATTAATCGTGTCTAAAATAAGTTTATATACACATAGATGTGTGTGTGTATATATATATATATATATATATATATATATGTATGTGTGTATATTCATTATGTGAATATATAAAGACACAAATACAGTATATATTTTGCTAATATTTACATGTTTTTATTTTCATATAATTTATATTATATAGAAATATATTTAACATGTAAGCATAATTTTGTTTCTTATATAAATATATACATGCTTGTGTGTGTATTTATTAATGCAAAATAAATATATGAAGTAAACACACATTTATATCTTTTGATTTTGGATGCAATAAATCATTGCCCAGCACTAGTTATCTGTATATGCTTTTATGACTCTCAAAGTGAAGGCAGCAACTGACTTTTTATGAATCACTAAGGACCCCGATTTCAGCTAAACATCTTTAAAAAAAAAAAAAAAAGAAAAGTCACCTACCATCTCTGTTGGCCTGAGGGTACAGAACCTTTAGTGAAATCTAAAATGTAACAGTACCTATAATAAGAAATTGGATGAAATGATAAATGAACATATTAAGAAAAATACAATGTTACTGTATGTGCTAAACGGTGTCTAATTTAAAAGTTCTGGTGCTATATTATAAAAGGCCATGACTATTTCATAAATACTGTTTTTTCCTTGACTCACTTTTCATTAAAAAACGGCTGCTATGGCTGTAATCCTAATGCAACATGACATACGGTCATCTAACAAACCACAGTGTCACGTAACATCACCATGAGGATAGAATCAAAGCTGCACACTCATAACACCTCACAGTGCAACAATGCAGTCTAATGAATGTAACGTCACTCTTATTCTCACGAGAAATGCTCACCTGCGTGCTTCCTGTGGCCTGATAGGATCACTATGAGGTCGCAGCGCTAGATCAGTATTGTTTGTGTGAGTGCGTGTTCACGGCATATTTTGTGGCTGTACTTGCGTTTTAATTGGGAGAGCTTCTGTATTTTAATTTAGATGTTAATATTTATTTGTTGCATTTGTATAATTAGTGCATGGTTTTTGGAAGTCGCCTTTTTAATTTATTTTAATAGTTTTTATTTGTTTATTGGGAGAAGAGAAAGGTAAAACTTGATTTTGTTGCTGGCAGCGCAGCGCGTGTGAGTGTGCTTGTTTGTATTCGTGTTTGATGTCAGCAGTTGGCCAAAGTACTAAATGTGTGTATGGCGTAGAGAAAAATGTATGTTTGGCTGTGTTTGAATGACTGTCAAACTTTGATTGAAATTATGAGTAATAAACAAGTTAAACTCATCTGTTTGTCGCAGTTGCACTTATTTTGGATTTAAATTGTTTTTTTTGCAAATTAATGTATCCTTGCTGATATTTATTTCAAATGAATGCTACTCTTGAACTTTTTGTTAATCAAATAAACGTATATATAAAAAAAAATGCACAAAATAGGAAGATTTCAACAAAAGGATCATGTGATACTGAAGACTGATGTGATGATGCTGAAAATTCAGCTGTATAATAAATACAATTTTAACACTTAAACATTAATATCTGTGATAGACCATGATACTGCACATTTTCACATATTTTCATGAATTTTAAGCGATTAATTGCGTTTGAAATAAATGTTTTCGTTTACATAATATATGTGTGCGTACTTTTGTATATTTATTTTTCTGAATATAAATACACATGTATTTACACATTTAAAGAATTTTTTAAATATATATATATATATATATATATTAAATGTATATTTAATATAAATTATATGAATACAGACATGTAAATACATGCAAATATTTCTATACAATATCTATACAGTATATTCAAAATAAATATACACAGTACACACCAAAAAGCATTTATTATGAATATGATTAATTGTTTGTCAGCACTAATTTTAAGTAAAAACTCATCAAAATAAGCTTTAGGGATCATTACGTTGCATCATATCAGCCACCCATGTTGGTGGACCAGCTAATTAAAATACACACTTTCCAAATATTATCACAATTTTAACATCTACAGTACATGCTAAAATGGTACTGCACCAATTGCGATAAAATCAGTTGAATGAAACAGAATGTATGTAGCACAGCCTCTCGGGACTGTGGCTAGCTAGACTTTACATAGCTATAAACCACAGTCATGATGTTCATCTAACACAACGTTCATCTGCCCAGAATAATACTGTTAAAAGTTTAAATGAGACAACTTTACAGCTCAAATAATACAGTTTTGTATGAAAGAATTAATGTAAGCACTAAATGGCTCCTAAATTCCTTACCCATAAGCTTCTTTTGTACATGCATTAGCGCAAATGCCATTTTTTCTTGCTTTTACAAACTGTGGCACTATGACGTGCCATCCATAAACCTTAGCTTGTTTTGAACCTGGAACACTGTGGACAAGTGGCCGGTCAGACAGGAAAGAGTAAAATGAGAGAATGAATAAGTGGAAGTGGGAGAGATGTGTCTTAAGCAGCGGAAGAATGCTAATCCACAGTCGGCACGCCAAAAGAAAGCTCCCGTCTTTTCAACTCTATCACTTCCTCTTTCTTTTCAGCATCCCTTCATTTTCCACAGCGCAGAAACAAAAGCCTCAATCCCAGCTGGCCCTCAAAGACAGCTGCATTCACATCAGACCCCTAATTAACCACACCAATACATTTGACATGCATATGTCAACACAATCTGATGCTCCCCTGACTATTAATGGAAAACCCATTCATTGGCTTTCATGTAGCTCCATTCATTGTGCAGATTTTATCAGTGTTTTTCATGGGACTGGGGTTGCTTTCCACTCTTTCTTTCTCACTCTCTATTATTTGCATATGTATATATTTTTTATAGATGTATGACCTCCTGATGACATGGAGGTCATACCAAAACCGTAGACAGAGTTAAAACTAAGCCATCCATGCCCAAAGAAAAAGCGTACACATGGATATTACCATTTTCAAAACCGAATTTGCTAAACCAGTGGACAAATCAAACCTACGGACAAATTAATACAGCATTAAGGAAAGTAATGCTACATTTTCAACCAACTTTCTTGTTAACTATTTCCCTGCCAGTCACCACCATTTTTACTCAAATCTCATGGGCCCCAGAATATTTTGTTGGATGATTATCTGAACATGCAATACATCAGGATAAAAATCTGACTCTTTACTTTCAAACTACAAAAATATTTGTTTTATTCTAGCTTAAAGCACTGGGCAACATTTTGAGGAGAAAGCTGAGAAAATCGCAGTTTTAGCTAATACTGGATTATATTCCAAAATATGATCAAAGCAAAGATGCAGTAGATCAGCACCCTCAAAGCTTGCACAGGCCACTTTCTGGATTGACATTTTACTCTGCAGCATTAGGAGGTTTTCATCTATATGCAGTAATTGTTGATGATCGCATTATTTTTCACTTGCATAAATGATATCGCTCGTTTTTTCATCTTTCTGGTCTGTGATTTTGATCAACACATTAAAGTCATTAATATCAAGATATGTAATCATGAAAAAGCAGAAAGAGTGGGGAAAGAGTTAAGGCCCTGATATACTTCAAACTAAATCAAAGAACGAACTGAAATGATGTTACTTCAAACAAAGTCTGACCAAAATGAAGTTCATTTTGAGTTTGACTTGGCAGTTCGAAATGGCTGACGTTTTGGGGAGTTTGAGCTCCTAAACACCTTTGAGCTACCATTAGTCTGAAGCGGCTACGCAATCGGTGGGTGTGGTCTTAAGCTCCACCTTCTTTGACGAGGGATTTTTTTTCCCCTGGTTTGTTTGTTATTCAGTCGAGGTCATGCAAAGGAGCAACATCTTAAAATCACTATAGCTGAGCTGCCACAGATATGTATCCACAACTGTATGATCGCTTGTGATGTTAAAAGTTCTGTGAAAGCAATTAATTCCTACGAAGAGATTACAACGAAGCTTGTGTGAACGACCCAGAGTTAAAATTGATGTAGAGAAACATCAGATGTAAGTTTTCCAAAGCCATTAAAAGAATGAAAGGAAAGGTAGCAAGCAAGTAAATATTACATCATACTGCTGCTGCCGTTAGTTACTCTTCTTTCAAAGTGAATTATAAAAGGTACACAATAAATAAAAGTTTTAATCAAGTGTATAGGCTACTTGCAAGCATCGCATCATGTTTACATGCATTAACGGAGCGGGATCATTTCAGCGATTAAAACCTTGTATTTTATTCTCTTCTTCACGTAAAGACATTGTATGGCTTCAGAAGGACTTGAAATGCAACGTTTTTTTTACTGCTTATGGTCAGTTTTTGCAATAAATACCTGTGACTGCACTTTTAATGTCTGTGTGTGTTTTATATTGTTTAGATGTGGGTAGGTTTAGGGTAAAGGTGGGGCTAGGTGCTACAATGAAAGTATACATTTTATATCAAATGAATCCAGTTCTCTGTGAGTGGATCATGGCTGATGCCTGTCACTGAATTACATTGTAATCTTTTACCTGGTAGTATCATGCAATTTTCGATGATTACATGATACTAACACGGAATTATGCATTAAGAGTTTGTGGTTATTTCACGCAATTCTGTGAGATCAGGTTGCTTTAACTCCAATGCTGCATGCGCTTAATTACATACAGGTCCTTTTCAAAAAATGTGCATATTGTGATAAAGTTCATTATTTTCTGTAATGTACTGATAAACATTATACTTTCATATTTTTTAGATTCCTTACACACAACTGAAGTAGTTCAAGCCTTTTATTGTTTTAATATTGATGATTTTCGCATACAGCTCATGAAAACCCAAAATTCCTATCTCAAAAAATTGCATATCATGAAAAGGTTCTCTAAACGAAATATTAACCTAATCATCTGAATCAACTAATTAACTCTAAACACCTGCAAAAGATTCCTGAGGCTTTTAAAAACTCCCA
>JAUMHI010000046.1:14485390-14535098 GCA_032359435.1 Enteromius unitaeniatus | reverse complement strand
ATTGTAATGCTTTATTGGGTGGTTGTTCTGCATGCTTGATAAATAGACTACAGCTAGTTCAAAATGCAGCAGCTAGATTCCTTACTAGAACCAGGAAGTATGAGCATATTATCCCTATCAAACATTGTATGTATTTTAAAATCTTGTTGATTACTTATAATAGGGCTAATAATTATACTTAGCCCTGAATGGCTTAGCTCCTCAGTACGTGAGCGAGCTCTTATCACATTATAGTCCTCTGTGTCTGCTGCGTTTTCAAAACCATTTGATAATACCTAGAATATCAAAATCTACTGCTGGTGGCAGATCTTTTTCCTATTTATCACCCAAACTCTGAAACAATTTACCTAATACTTTTCGGGAGGCAGGCACGCTCTGTCAGTTTAAATCTAGATTAAAGACACATGTCTTTACTCTGGCTAACACATAACATACTAATAAACATCTATTAATCAAATCCATTAAAGGATTGTTACATTAATTAGATCAGCCAGAACCGGGAACACTCGCCTTAAAACACAATGTACTCGTTACATCAAAAAAGAATGGCATCTATGCTAATATTAGATTATTGGAAATTAGGTCCTGGGGTTCGGCCAAAGGAGAACTGTCCTCAACTAAGCCTGGTTTCCCCCAAGGTTTTTTTTTCTCTATTCTCTCACGGATGGGGTTTTGGTTCCTTGCCACTGTCGCCTCTGGCTTGCTTAGTTGGGGGCACCAAATTTTCTAGTGATTATCATTGTTTGGATTACAGAGACCGTCTCTGCATTTAATAAATAAATAGTTTAATCTCGTCATAATACATTACCATCACTCTGTTCTCCTATTTGATAATGTTCAGTGTATTGTTAAAAGCGCTATATAAATAAAAGTGACTGATTGATTGATTGATTGACTTAATCAGAGACATTCTTGTCTACACTTGCCTCCAAACAATGGCGGACAGATGACAGCTCACTCAGGGCAGGTCTAAGGTAAAACACCAGTGTTTGTCAATAGTCTTTTTTTATTCATCAATAGTCGTGGGAGGGGGTGGATTTTTATCATCATAGGGTGGTGGTGTACACAAAAATTTTAAACCTGATATGCAGGGATTGCGTAGGTAGTTCTTGTGAGAACCCAATGGAAAATGACATTGTTTAGACTAGAGGAGCTGTCCAATCTCGGTCCTGGGGCCTGTTTCATAAAAGTTTAGCCAAGTTTACCAAATTAGCCAAATTAGAGTTTGGACAGCCCTTGACAAGAGTATGGGTCTCCAACCTTGCTCCTAAGAGCTACCATCCTACAGATTTCAGCTCCAATCAAGCACACCTGAACCAGCTATCAAGGTGTTCTCCGTTGCTGGATAAATACAGGCGGGTATGTTGAAGCGGGGTTGAAGCTGATGTCTGCAGGACTACAGCTCTTCAGGAGCTTCCTGGTTTGAGGTTTCTCTTTCAAAGCATGAGATATACAGTAGTCAACATTTAAAGTGGCTCAAAACCTTTTATCAAAGTTAATATAAAACCTAAAATCGAAATGCGCCCTTGAGTTAGAATAAATTTGATGGACCTTTTTGATTCACTCCAAATGTTGACTACTGCATAACTGAGTTGTCTATCTCAGTGGATCCCAATCCTGGTTCTGGAGAACCTCTAACATCACACATTTTGATGTTTCTCTTATTTGACGCACATTTGAGGTCATGGACGAGTCTTAACTAATGAGCTGATGAGTTGGATCAGGTGTGTTTGTTTAAGTGCTGCAGTGCTGGAGGTTGTCCAGGACCAGGATTTAGAACCACTGGTCTACCTGATTAAACACACCTGTTTTAAATCATTGTTTACTTGAAATGTAAGACATTTAACTCAAATCAACTCATAACTAAAATAGTCACACTTCAATGACAGCAAACATTGACATTATTGATGCTTCACCATATTTGATTGAAAGGCAATACAAAATCATTGACTAATTTGGATTAAACTACTGAATATTGTTATTTTTTCAAAACATTTGGACCCCAATGAATTGACTTTCATTGTATGCACAGCTGAAACACTCTTCTAAATATCTTGTTTTTATGTTCTATAGACATCCTAATGTTTTTACTTTATTACTTTTACTTCCAGATTCATTTATGAGTTTCACAAGACACATGCAATTCCGGACACTGGACATGATTTATTAAAAGGTGTACTATAGAGATTATTTCAGATATGGTGGAAAAGAGATGTTTTTCATCCCGGCTGTCCCTTAAGAGAGTGAGGACAGTACAGAGATAAGATGAGATTAATCAGGCGCTTAGTGTGCTGGAGGATAGAGAGTGAGAGAGAAGATTTTGAACAGGCATTGCGCTCTTAGAGATTTATCCTTAATGTGATTAAGAAATGCTTTTGAAGACAAACTAGCCAGTCAGCTGATTACATTAGCGCGAGCTACATGATGAGGCTGCATCGATCTACAGTAACTCACTGTACACCATAACCCTATATTAAAAGTAACCAGAGTGAGGAGGAAAGCACACAGTGAACAGATAAATGAGAGAGTGAACAGGGCTAAAAAATAACAATTTGAGATGCTGTGTTTGTAAATGCAGATACAAAAAGCTGAATTTTCACCATCATAACATCAGTATCATGTGATATTTCTTATATAATGATTTACATACCCTAAACTTTCATAGCAGAAATATTAGTATGAAGCAGAAAAACAGTTTTTAAATTACATTATAAAATATACTATCATACAAAAAAGGTTATTTTAAAACTCTTTTGCCTAATTTAAAATGATTGTAATTAGTGTAAAGATTTGAACAGAGCATATATGTGACCCTGGACCACAAAACTTAAGTCTTAAGTCGCTGGGGTATATTTGTAGCAATAGCCAAGAATACATTGTATGGGTTAACATTATTGATTTTTTTTTTTTGGCCAAAGTAAGTAAAGATTATGTTCCATGAAGATATTTAGTCAATTTCTTACTGTAAACATATTAAAACTTAATTTTTGATTAGTAATATGCATTGATTAGATCTTCATGTGAGAACTTTAAAGGTGATTTTCTCAGCATTTAGATTTTTCTGTAACCTCAGATTCCAGATTTTCATCTAGTTGTATCTTGGTCAAATATTGCCATATCCATCCAAATCATACATCACTGGGAAGCTTATTTATTCAGCTTTTTACAGATTTTACTTTTTTTGTTTTTTATTTGCCACTATCCTAGGTTTTGCCCAATTGTCAGTAAGATGTTTTTCGTCATTTAAAACACAATAAAAGTTAACATATTTACTTATTCTTTCATATATTTCAATATGTCAGAATAAGCATGTTGTTTGAACTTTTACATTTTGTGTTCATAAATATTGTGCTACACTGAATAACAATGTAACATTATTTTACCCAAATTTTGACATTTTATTCATGAAAACCTTAAAAGTAGACACTTTACTTACATAACATCTAATTAATCTTATCAATATTTTATTAATTAATATATTTATATAAATAATTCTAGACATATATTTCTTAATCTTTTTTGAGTCACTAGGATAACATATAGTTTGATAAGACACAGACTCACATGTATCAGATTTGAGCAGACTGTTGGTGCTGCGGAAGTACTGCGGGTTCTCTATGACGGGAATCTTGGTCATGCCAATGATGACGGCGTCGGCGTTCATGTCAGAGGACGAGGGGGTGTTAGAGCCGTTGGACACATGATGAAGAGGACTGGCAGAGTCATCATCATTACTGATGACTGAGGAAGGACCTGTGTCAAAGACAAAGACTTGCACTTAGAACCACTGTGTTTAAAAGCTGTTTCTAAAACATTTCTTCCCTGTCAAGAGTACACTGCTATTAAAAAGCAATTTGTATGTGTATCAGCATTTTCGTCCCATCCTGTCTGCCTGGTTTGCAAGGAAAATGTACTATTCAGTGCCACAATGAACAATCCCTTGGCCATATGTTTAAATAAAATGAAACAACAACAAAGATATCAATAAAAACCAAAACCAAATTCATTAAAAACATCAAAGCAATGTCACTTAGAAACAGCATGTCAAGTTGAAAAGACTGACAGAGTTCCAGTTTAAAGTCAAACGATTTGGCAGAGTCAGAAAGGAAACATGTTCATAGACAAACAGTGGGTGCTTCCTGTCTGACAGGATATTTGTACAGTTGGGTTTGAGAACCTCTGAGAACACACTGAAAATGTTGGACTGTAAATAAAAAGGATTCTGATTCTGATTCTCTGCTATTTCCTGGTCACTAATCAAATGAGTAAATGTGAGACACTGTGAACTCTTTTGTACAGATGGTTAGATGTTCTTGATTTCTTTTAAGCACAAGATGCTCGTTCTCAAATCACACCGGAGAACATGATCATCGGGGGTTAACACAAAGTCCAAGGACCTCAAATGCTGCTGTCATTAAAGCACAAGGGAACATTACTAATAAATACTACAGACAAGAGCTTCAGAATGACAGAAAGTGTTCAGCCAGCCAGAATCAAAGTTTAAAATCTGTTTTCTGTTGTAGCTGGAATAAAACACAGGGAACCAGCTAAAAGAAACTAATATAAATATATTGAAGTGCCAAAGAAACATCAAAAATGTTCATAAGAATTGTCATCAAGGGTGTAGTTCTACAATTTACATGAGGTACGGAATGTTTAACAACACATCCATCATGATTTATTCCCAGGAAAATAGACAGATTAAACATTTTTACTGAGATTGTATTTTTTTCCCCAAACCTGAGCGTCAACAATATATTAAAATATTGTACATTAGTGTTGTGTATATTGTGTTTTTATTTATAACTTGTATTGTGTTTTTTTATTACTTTATTTATTTATTTTATGGAACACTGCAATATGGCAATAAAGAATAAGTTTGATTAATTAGTACATTAAGACCATTAAGATATTAAGACAATTGCTTCATATAACAAGCTTTCCAAAATGATGTTAACATATGTAAACTGTAAATAAATAAGCACTCATTTGCATAGATTTTCCAACTTTTGTTAAACTATAGTGAATAAACTACAAAAAAATTGTGAGAAATTACACATATATACATACTCAGTTTAAATCTAAATGTTAGTGTCTTGCCTTAGGTTCAGGACATCTGCCAATCACAACCCCATCCATAATATTAGCACACATTTGGTTAATAGGAATGTTGTTCCAGGAACAGCACAGGATGTTCATTTTGGAACATCTACTTGTACATGTTAAACGAGCAGAAGAAGGAACTCATGTTGCAACAAAATCTGATCAAATTATAATGTTTTAACCCTGTGAACCTGCCATCTGAAGCAAATCAGACGATCAGAATCAGAAGGATTTCTGTCCTAAAAGGATAGTTAATCAAATTTTTCCATCAATTTTTCACCCTTATGATGATCCAAGTGGACTTTAGATCTTCTGTAAAACACAAAAGAAGATGTCTATGATGTTTTGTTTACATACAATTTAAGTCAATGTATGTATGTAGGGGTACAAAAAGGTTGTTGCTACTCATGTCGAATGCATATTGGTTGTCATTTAGGCCCAACCCCAATTCTATTTTCTACCCCTTTGCCTACCCCAAGTCCCTTCCCCTTGCCCCTTGAAATGAAATGGAAAGGGGAAGGGTTGAAAATCTTAACAGAACATCACCGTAAACACAAACACATGGCTGATGGTAATATACATATAATGAAAAATTGGCATAAAAATCTTTATTAATGGCAAAAATTACTTACATTTATGGGTCTGCTTGCTTGAGTGAGTAGCCATTTTGCAAATTTCTCTTAGCCCTTCATTTGAAGTGAGGTCCCGAAAAATCTTCATTTGGAGGGCTATCTAGCCCTTCCCCCTACCCTTCCAACCAAAAGAGAATTGAGGGGAAAGTGCAGGGGTAAGGGGTAGAATTGGGATTGGGCCTTACACTTGTTACCCCGATCTCACAGCAATTCGTATACATTTTACAAGTTGTTTTTTGCTAAATCATTCATATCTTTTGAGTTGCCAAATCATATGAATTTGTCCGAATGACCTACCCCTAACTCCACATCTAAACCTACTCATCACTGTGGTTTAGACAAATGGAATAAAATTGCACGAGTGAGGTTGTACGAATTTGTATGAATTGGCACAAATTTTCTCTTGTAATATACACGAGTAATAACGAGTTGGTCGTTAGGTTGTGTTGTCTCTGCATGAACCGGTGACTATGTCGCAAGTAAAAGTGCAGGACCGAGTATATCCATCCTTAAAGGAATAGTTCACTCAAAATTTTTAATTACCCCAAAATCTATTCACCCAGAAGCCATCCTAAAAGCCAGGTTAAATATTTTAAAAACTCTGTGTTTGTCTGAAAGTAGAAAGTCATATACACCTAGGATGGCTTGGGGGTCAGTAGATTATGGGGTAATTTTCATTTTTGGGTGAGCTATTCCTTTAAGGCTGATTACAATCATGCCCTTAAATCAGAGAAAATTCTGACTGGTTGATAAAAAATATTGTTAAAGCCTCTAATTCCAGCCCAAGACCTAAAATTTTATTGTTCTTCCGAGACCAAATGATTCAAGATCCTGTCTTTACTTGAGTAAATCACATGAACCTTGAAATAATTCTTTAGATTGCCTGTTGCGCTTCTGCAACAACGTTATTCATCAGCAAGTAAAGATGGCCGGTTGAAAGATCCAGCAGCAGTAGGTGCATTAGCTTCAGTGATATCTGAGAGAATAAAAGAGGAAACTGGAGATTGGCCATATTGCGATGACTCCTCTGATGGCGTGCGACAGCTTAAAGCATTTACTAGAAAACCCAAGCGTCTTGTTACTGGCAAAAGTGTCCATGGAAATAATGAACAGTTTTTAGGGGACGTCAACACCGTTTTTAACAGCCATTCTGACATCATCTGAGCTGAAGAAGATACTGAAGATACTGTACTAATGGAGCAAATAATGCACCCCTTGCCAACAAGACAGTTCTGGTTCTTGAATTTGATTGGCTGAGCAGGGCTTATACAGTCCAGTGGCAATGGGACTTTTCAATCATTTTTTTCCCCCCTCTTTTTTAAAGAAATATACACTGTTGCTCAAAAAAAAAAGTAAAAAGTACATAGAAAGCTGGGTTTGCTGGGCGTGACAATATGTATGTGTACTGTGTATATTTATTTGTATACATAAATACAAAACATGCATGTATATATATTTAATGAAAACAGGTTATCTTTATATTTTAAATATATTTATATATAATATAAAATATAATAATATAAATATATAAATGCATATACATATATATTTTTTAAATATATACCGTATGCATTTGTGTTTATATATACATAATAAATAAACACAGTACACACACACACACACATACATTTATACAATTGAAATGATTTTAATGTCTATATTTATATATATTTATCGACACACAGAGGCATTACGTGTGTGATTGATTGAACTCTGGTTTAAGTACTTGTTTCATTGCAAAAATCATTGAAAATGGAGTTAAACGACAGGGTCAGTCTGGTGAGGGTGAAGAGGGCACAATATTGAGAGAGAGGCAGCAGACGAAAGACGAGACAATCAGGAGTGACCAAGTGACCGGGCCCTGACATTACAGTGCTTGAGGCTGAGACCGGACGACTCTCAGGACGAGCTATTGATCCTCTCTGCTGCTCAAGGGCTAATTGAATGTTGAAGGTCTCTTGAGATCCATGACACTCAGTGATTTACATGATGCTGTCTTTGAATCTAAACTCACAATTGTCAGATTCGAACATGATAATACATCTAATACAATTACACTGGGTTAAAGCGATCAGCTTTGCAACACTGCTTCAGTTCTTATGTTATTAAATACCCCATGAAACGGCTTGACAAACAGTTTTCTCTACTGAGCTGATTTATTGAAACCTTGAGAAAAGGCTTATTGCAGGGGTTGTCTCTTGTTTTAAAAAAATAAAATAGCCTTAAGCCCAAAGTATACTTCAGTGCTTCGGTGCAGTATACTTAAGTATTTTTCCTATTCATTTTTAAAAAGCCTTTCTTAAAGCATTTTAAGTGAATCACAAGACTCCAAAATGTTATTTGAAGCAAAAACAAAAAGAAAACTGAAAATTGAACAAAAGACAAAGGTGCAAAAGTGTTTCTGGTTTTGTCCCTGCAGCGCTCTATTGTGGACAAAAGTCATGAAGACACATTCATGCTAGGAATGTAGAAGACACATAGACGACCTCAACATAAACACACTCAACATTTGATGGCATCCCTTTCAATAGAATACATTGAGGCCTATAAGCCTGTGGTACAAGGTCTTTGCATTGTGTTTTCTCCCAAAACATGAGGCATCAAAACAACTTTTCACTTTTGTTCACTATGACTAATACTCCTGATTGTCAGTCGCTGTGGAATAAGCAAAAAATCAGTTTGGAATACAAAGCCTTTATATTGTTGAAAGACAGGCTGTGATCCAGTAAAGCCACCTACTTGGATGAATTTTTTGTGAAGGAAGTGCTAAGTCCACAGTGACTGATTCACGCATAAACAAGATTTATTGTTTGCTTAAAGATGCGGTTTACCATTGCTCTATTAATTTTAGAGACAAACTCTCATTTCAATAGAAATCTTACTGAAGAAACTTTTTGCATCGAGATATTAATGCAAATGTTGATGCCACGTTGACCAGCAGAATACTGCTTGGTTTGATCTATTCATAAGATATCTTCCCTCTCTAAGCTCCTTAAAGGGATAGCTCATCCAAATATTAAATTTACACTATGATTTATTCACTCTCAAGACGTCCTACAGTGTATGACCTTTTTCTTTCAGATGAATACAATCATTGCAAGTTTTATAATGGCAGTAATTGGGGTGTCATAAAAAATCTGCTCAACACAACTCTGGGGCAATTACTAACACCCTTCTGAACAGAATCAATGTGTTTGTGTAAGAAAAATATATAGAAATAAAATAATTAGTTTGCTTTTTTCTTAGGTCTCCAGGATCAATAATTGTATAGCCTTCAAAAACTTGCACTGCTTATCTTTCTTATTAACCTTTTGTTCGTGTGAAAAGTATGCAGACATTTTATTAATGTTGCTAATGATTCATAAAATTTTTCACATTTGCATTATATATACAGTATAGTACATAAACTGCTAACATACAAAGCTTCAGATACACATTCGGTGGTTGGGCCAAAATACACATCGAGTATGTGTGTGTGTATCCGGTAAGGAACCCAGCCACTGCACTCTCTAAAACTCTTATTTTCTTCTTGCTAGCAGAGAGGAAGTGATCTATCGATCAGAGGAGTTAATGAGAAGAGATAGATAGACGGACGCATGGATAGATGGAATGATGGATGAGGGGGGAAGGAAAGAGCGTTGAGAGAGGACAGCAGCGGATGGATTGTTTTCAGGATTGGATTTCGGTTACACAGCAGTCCTGACCGGGACCCCAGCTCCGAACACATCAGAGATGCATTCAGGCCAGAACACAGAGGAAAATATCATATTCCCAAAAATAACAGAGATTGATTGTTTTTCTTGCTTTTAATGCCTGCTGCTATTTTTAAAGACCGAAAACGCTCTCACCCTCTCGTGTGACAGTAAACTCCGGCCCCTCTTCCTTCTGAAGACCCCAAGGTCACAGGAAGTTCAAGTGACAATGGAAAACACTCTCTCTCTCTATTTCTCACTGCTCTGAGGGGAAAATCTATCCTAAAACTCCATTCAGCTAAATTAAGAACATTCTGCTATTAGATTTTACTCAACTCACATTTAACACCTGGACTGTTCACAATGACATACTAGCAGACTAGTATGAAAGACTAGTATGACTAGTTCATAGTGAGAAACACTATGTGCTATTACATGACCTTTTCACACAGCATATTTAATACAGTAAGTGATACTGATATATTGTTGATATTACATCTGGTTAATGTGTTACACTTTAAAGTCAGATGCATTGTATTGTGGAAAGCAAATGTACACTACCATTAAAATATTTGGTACCAGTATGATTTTTAAAAGTTTTTGTCTCTGTGCTCACCAAGGCTGTGAAAAATACAGTAACAATCTGTAATATTGTGAAATATTGTTACAATCTAAAATGGCTGTTTTCCATTGTAAGGCATTTTAAAATGTAATCTATTGCTGTAATGTAAAGCTGAATGTTTCAGCAGAATTTCCAGTCTTCAGTGTCACATGATCCTTCAGAAATCCTACTAATATGCTGATTTGCTGCTTGACAAACATTTCTGATTATTATCAATGTTAAAAACAGCTCTTTGGCTTAAATTTTGTGGAAACCGTTTTTTTTTCAGGATTTTTGGATGACTGTTAAGCTAAAAGTAAATAGATGAATTAATATATTTTAATGAATATTTATATATATGTATATATTATTAACCAAAAGGTTAATAATAAAAAAAAAATCTTATTAACCCTACAAGCAGTATACTTAGTAAGGAGCAAATAGCAAGCTTTTCCAAACATAGCCCAGCATTCCCTCATGAGCATTTCACTTTGAACGAACACGTTCAATGAAAACACAGATGGTCAGAAATTCAACAGAGTAATCTGAAAGCAAACTTTGCTAAAATCATCAACAATCCTTCTGCCCAAACAGAGAATAAGAGGAATGTAACAGCAGAATCCCTGCGCCAAGCTTGTTAAAGTGACAGTGCTAATGATTTTCTTCGTCACCTCGAGTGTTGTTTAAACTGGAGCGCATCACTCAGCATCCTCACCGCTTCTAAGGTAACCGCAGAGTCCAAAGGTGAAAAGTTAGATTGGAGAATTTTTCTGAGACTCTTTCACATCTCCTCTTTTCGGAGTTGTTGAGAGATCTGTCTCAACTTCTAAATCAACACGAGACCCCTTGGATGTTTCCAGGGTAAAGAAAAGAAAACATTTGTCATAAAGCGGGCGTTTTCACAGGGTCAGCAGAGGGACTGGGGCTCTCAGGAATCATATTGAGAGAACAGATGTTGTGAACAGAAGGCAACCACCTAAATAAAACCGCCTTGCAGGACATCAGGGATTGGCTAATGGGCTGCCTAACAGGTTTATACATAATACAACACATTATATGGCTGAAATCAGAATACAGGAGATTGGATTAAAAGATAAACTTCCTACAAACACACTTCAAAAATCTCACGATAAGAATAGGGACCACTTAT
Organism: Enteromius unitaeniatus; assembly: GCA_032359435.1. Lineage (NCBI taxonomy): Eukaryota > Metazoa > Chordata > Actinopteri > Cypriniformes > Cyprinidae > Enteromius > Enteromius unitaeniatus. The sequence goes on along the minus strand of JAUMHI010000046.1, from coordinate 14,523,920 downwards.
TTCCTATTAACTATGACTTTTCCCTCAATAAATTCCTGATCTGCTGATTATTAATAGTTAGTTAGGTAGTTGTTACATTTAGGTATTGGGTATGGTAAGGGATGTAGAATAAGTATGTTTCATCTAAGTCTAAACATATGACTTTAAGTTTGGGGGTCTGAATATATCATAACCTATATTATTGCTGGTTATGTATTTGAAGAGATATTGCCCCGTAGGTCATGTCAGTGTAAAGTAAACACATTTTAGAATTACTTTTTTTCCTAAAGAATACACTTTTAAAGTCGTTTTCCCCAACATTACTTAGTATGGAGTCCATCATAAAGCAATAACATACCTTTCCTTTCACAAGTCATATCGTCTGTAGAGCTAACAGCACAGGACCTACAGTGATTTTCTGCCTTACCACTTACACAGATGAACTGCCCAGATCTACTATAAACCACTGATCTCTTTTCCTGACAAACTAAGAAATACGTCTGTAATCAGCCTATTCTGGTGAGGCTGGTTGTGTTATTATCAAGCCTTGTACAAACTACTGCTCACAATGAACCGAACAAGACAAAAAACTCATTTCAAAAGAGCTTTTCGCTTTCCCAGAGAAATTGAACATTCGAAGATGTGTAAAGGTCTTTGCAGAAACACTGCCTACTTTACCTTCTCGTTTCTGCGTTTAAGCCAGTCAGTGCTTCTGTGCTCATATGTGAGATATCAAGCAGCATTACTCCTCCCATTCTTCACATCTGTGTTTGTGTGAGAGACACACAAGGAGAAAGACGGGGCAAAAGAGGAAATTCTTCCGCCTCACTTTGGGACATGAGACTCGTTGTTTTTTTCTGTGTTTCGAACAGGGATTCTGTCTGGCTGACTAAAGCTATTATAAGAGCAGCAGCAGTGTGTTATTTGAAGTAATGCATTTGATTAAATGCAGCACCATCTATTGCTCATTTTCACGAGATCTTAAATCAGACACTTTAAATTTGATGTGCACACAGTCAATCAAAGAAAATCATTTTAGGAATAACATTATGACTATAAGAGCAGATGTGCATATCCAGTTAAAATTATCTACACTTAAGTCAGTGAACCTAAACTGATAAACACTATGCACAAATTTCACAAAACTCGATGAAAAATCATGCAAAACAGTTCTTTTCACTTTCAAATCAACATGAAACATTTTACTTCCACATATTGCAATGCATTTCTGTATTAGATGAGATTTGACTGTGCAAAAAAAATCCCAATATGATATCAAAGCATTTGGTAATGGATTTTTTTTTATGTATTATTTAAGTAAATCAAAGAAAGTGATTTAAGTGACTTTAAAAGAATAGCTGACCCAAACAAAACTAACAAAAAAAGGGGAAAAAAATAAATGCTGAAAATGTATGCAGCCTAAGGACTTACGAGATGTAGATAAGTTTATTTTCTTCATCAGATATTTTCTTGGTCACCAATGGATCATCTGCAGTGAATGGGCATCAGAATGAGATGAAAACATCACAATAATCCACAAGTAATCCACACCACTTTAGTCCATCAGCTGATATCTTATGAAGCAAAAAGCTGCATGTTTGTAAAAAGATAATCCATCATTAATTCATTTTAGCTTTAAACTTTACCTTCTGGCCAAAATATGGATTAATAAACAATAATAACGTTTCCTCCCATTAAAAACCCCACACTCAGATTTCCTCTGATAGACTCATTGAACTGGAGTGGTGAGGATTACTTGTGTATTATTGTGACTTTTTCCATCAGCTGTTCGGACTCTTATTGTGACGGCACCCATTCACTGCAGATCATCTAGCGGTAAATGTGATGTAATGCTAAAATTTCTTCAAATCCAATTAAGAAACAAACTCATTTACTTTTTGAATGCCTTCAGGGTGAGTAAATTTTTGGGTGAGCTATCCTTTAAGAATTTCCTCTATTTCTGATTTTCTGCCTCAAATGAAATGAACAACCTGAGTGTCATCTGATAGGCTATTATTTTAGTAACACTGTGTTTACTAAAAGGCCGACAAATACGCACATCAAAAATATATATTAAAAGTGTTTTATTTGCATTTTTATCATACACAAAATATGAAAGGTAGAAGAAGACGCATATTGTTAAAATGAGCAGAGTGTCTTGTTTTGCACATATGCGTGTGTGTTTTCACTGCGTGCAAATCTTTATGCTTCAGCTGTCATTTTGCTATCTGGTCATTAAACGTGTGAACAGGGTGAAAAAAGGCCCATCTGTCATGATTCATTTATGAGCGACTCCATTTGGGTGCGACCTGTGCTTCTGTCTTAAAGCAGGGCAGTTCATTTGCCCACTGACACAGATTCTAGTGGCTCACAAACCCACTGATGGATTCACGAGACCAGGTCACACCGTTCCCCTTTAGATAGAGAACCATTCTTCTGCAGCAGCCAATGAGAATCCAGGCCTGTCTAAAAAATTAGCTATCGTGTGATTGGCTAGATGGCTTGGTAGCTGCAGGTGCAGTCGGTCCGGTTCAGTCTGGTGTGACCAGAATCATTCTTATCTCGCCACAACCTCGACGGGAACATTGTGAAATAAAACAAAACCTAAAAAGAAGCCAAAACACAACAGAACGTAAAAAACACAACATTAAAGGGTTAGTTCACCCCGAAATGAAAATCCCTCATGTTTTGTTCATGTTCGGAACACAAATAAGATATTTTGGTAACACTTTATAATAACTACACGCTATGAATCATTAGTTAAGCATTAGTAAATAGTTAGTTCATCCTTTATGAAGCATTGTTCCAACATTAATAGTCATTAGTAAGCAGTTTATAAATACAGCTATAAATGCCTTGTTCTTGATTAATAATCATCTCTAAATGCACAAAAGATTTAAAGGCTCAGTTCTCTTCCTAACAGAACATATAAACACAATACATAGGGATACAGAACTATTCATTTCAAGACGCAAACAAAATATGAAACTGTACAACTTTTTCTATGAAATTGCAGAGGTTTGTTTTTCATTTATCAAGTATACAGCTGTACAGTTTCAATTTTTGCATCTTGGAAAATATTTCTGTGTTCTGTATCCCTCTGCGCTGTGTTTATTTAACTTTTTTTTGGAAGATAAATGAGTCTTCGCATCCTCTTTAGAAATGCTTTACAAGGTATAAATATTGCTCACTTTAGATGAGCCGTCTGGCAGACATCTGGCAGCTTCTAAATGCTTTATAACTACCTTAATCATGAATTACAGCAGGAACATGTTAATAAAGCATTTATTAACACATTGAACAAATTATTATCATGTGTATAAAAAAATTAATTTAATAATGTACATTTAAATAATTTATTAATCATTTACTTAGAATTTCTAAATGTTCTTGCTTATCACTGACAACTCTTAAATAACTGGTTTGTAAATAAAGTGATAATTTAGAAATAAGGTATGAAAATACACTTAAACATTATATATATGCTCAAGAACAAGGCATTTGTAGCTGCACTTACAAACTGCTTACTAATGCATAATAATGTTGGAACAATGGTTTATAAAGGATGAGTTGAGTATTTACTAATGATTCATAGTGTGTATTTATGATATTTGTGATAATATCAGTCATAGTCATCTGACCCTCGATAGACAGCATCACAACTGAAATTATCCCAGATCAAGAAATGTAATAAAAACATTGGTAAACAGTCCATGTGACATCAGTTTTGCGACACTATGAGAATACTTATTTTTGTGTGAAGAGAACAAATATAACCTCATTTACTCAACCATTCTTCTCCTCTGACTTACGTCTTCAGCTTTGTTAACATCCTGAGGAAAGCTGAGATGAATGGTTGAGCAAATTATGTTATTTTTGCATAAAAGAAAGTATTTTTGTAGTGTTGCAAAACTGAAGTTGATCCACTGATGTCACATGGACCGTTTTACCAATGTTTTTACTACGTTTCCAGATCGGGGATCATTTCAGTTGTGTTGCTGTCTATGGAGGGTCAGATGACTCTGATTTCATCAAAAATATCTTCATTTGTGTTCCGAAGATGAACGAATGTCATACAGTTTTGTAATGACATGAGGGTGAGTAATTAATGACAGAATTTTCATTTTGGGTGAACTAACCCTTGAACATAATAAAACCAACTAATCAGACAGAACAACACAATAAAAGCAAGCAAATATATAACTGAAATGTATAATAATAAATTAATTAATAAAAAGAAAAAGGAAAACATTTCAAATAATAATTTCAAACTGTTTTAGACTTTTCGGAATGCGACATTATTATACTCAAACTGAAAGAATGTTAGTATCCAGAGTGTTAGAGACGCACAGAGGAGGGCTAGAGTTAGTTTCTGCTTTAGTATGAAACAATAAATCATGAGCCAAAATCAGGTCATTAAACTTACAGTCAAGCACTAACAACACCCTGATTTCCTGACTGCATTTCTTATCTTTTATTTATTTATTTAGTTTGTTTACATTTTTGGTTTTTATGGTAACACTTTAGTTTTTATGTAGCGCAAATTCTGCATAACCTACCAATTCCTAAACTTACTAACTACTAATAAGCAGCAAATTAGAAGCTTATTAGGGCAAAGGTCATAGTTATGATTTATTTATAGCGAGAACTGGACCTTAAAATAAAAAACAAAAAGGGCAACACTTTAGAATAAGGAACGCAAATCCATAATTAACTATGACCTTTCCTTCAATAAATTCTTAATTTGCTGCTTATTAATATTAAGTGCTGTAGTTGTCAAGTTGAGGTATTGTGTAGGATTAGGGACGTAGAATAAGGTCTTGTAGAATAAGGCATTAATACGTGCTTAATTATTACTAATAAATGGATAATATTTTAGTAATATGCATGCTAATAAGCAGCTAGTTAAGAGACTCTAAAATAAAGTGATAAATTTAACAACTATCTTGCTAACTAATAATAAGCAGCAAATCAGGAGGAAAAGATGTCGTTAATAGTGAAGAAGTTCTCCCGATTCTAAAATATCACTCATTTAATTAACAATTAGGACTTATACAGTTATAACTTAACATTAACAATGAGCAATACATTTGTTACAGCACCTATTCATCTTTGTAACTGTTAATTAATAAAAGTACAACTCATTGCTCGCTCATGTTAGCTCAAAAACCATTAAATAACATTAATAGATAAAACAAAACTTGAAAATACATTTGCTTGTGGTCGAAAAAATGTCAAACTGTGTTGGAAAAGAGCACACAAATATTAATTACGTCACATAACATTAATGAGTGGCCACGAGCTAGAGCTTACCATGTTGAAACAGGCATAATTGTCCGTGGAGGGAGTTAAAATTTTATGGAGCAAACACTCAACATTAATAACAAAATGTTCTATGAGCCAGTTAAAACAGAAACTGAACAAACTGATCTGTATGGAAAAGTACAGTTTTCAGAATTTACGTCATGTATCAACTTCATAAAAGACTATTTTATACTATTTTTTTTTTTTTTTTTGTTGCACTACCCCAAGGATCTCTCACTAATACAGACAGGCTTTACAGAATAAACTTGCCTTATATGAAATTGGCATATTCATATTCATAGTGTTCCATTTTCACCAAGAAGCCTTTCTTATGGACCTGCATTTACTGGTACAAATATATAACTGTAACACATACATCTATCTATGCATGATGTGAATGTTATGCAAGTGACTGTGTGTGTGTGTGTGTGTGTGTGTGTAATCTCAGCTCACACACACACACACACAGTCACATGGTGATTCATGCTCTGTGAGAATGATTCATCTTTGGAACAGAGTAACTATGACGCTTGTAACTATGGAAACAGTGCATGTGGTGGGAAGGCAGGTCCACCCCCAAGCTCTTCTCACACACACGTTTGAAAAGCTGACGCACTCTGAATGACAGACGGAAGTTGCCGTTCAGTAATGACAATTTTTATAGCGCTCAATCAGGCTTTTTTCTGTTCGTCTTAAAGAGTTTAACAAAATGATACGATTAACCCTTTCTTGACCAACATACCACTAGAAATATAATAACATTCAGACTGATTTTATACGAAATGTAAAAAAAAAAGTACTGAAAACAGGCATCTTTGTATTACAGTGCCAGTTACACATAATACATGTTATTAATACATTATTGGTCCCACTTTATATTAAGTGTCCCTAGTATGTAACCACAGTGTAAGAACACACCGGTACATAGTATATACAGCTGTGATATTTCTGTTACTTCATACATGTAACAACCCTCAGAATGGTGTGTGTAAGTACAAATGTGTAACAGGACATTGGTAACAACACTTTTTGGTAATGAAAGTACAAATGTGCAACAGGACTAACAGCACTTATTGGTAAATAAAGTGTCACACCTTAAATTAAACAGACAATTGCTATAGATTTAGCCTTTATTACTCTGATGTTACACAACAGCGGCCAGAAAATTATGCTTTACATATAAATTGTGGTTGGTGTCCAGAATGTTACACTTTATATTAAGTGGGCAGTTCCTGAAGAGTTATCATGTATATACGCTGGTATTACAGAGGTGCACCAACTCCACCCACATTACATATCCCTAAACCTACCCAACTACACCCCCTGATCACCCCCTGTTCCAGTTACTCTTCTACATACTGCTGCTACAAAATGTAGCTATGTAATCCCTGTTACATGATTACTTATTGAAGTGAAAAAAGTGTTGTTACCAATGTCCTGTTACACATTTGTACTTACACACACCATTCTGAGGATTGTTACATGTGTGTAGTTACAGAAATATTACAGGTGTAGATACTATGTAGCAATGTGTACTTGCACTCTGGTTACACACTAGATACACATCTAGTTACTATGTAAGTACACAGGCATTAGGGACACAATATAAAGTGGGACCATATTATTAAATTATTAAATAAATCATTATATTATATTATAATTAATAAAATGTATAACTACAAGCATTTTGTAAAATTGGACAACTTAAAAAATGTATATAAATAATACAAAAATTATTTAGTACATGCATTTTTATGCATCAAATGTTGTGTAAGCTGCTAAAACCTTTTTTTATTTAAACGATAGTGTGCATCTCATTTATCATAGTTAAACTATGTTATTGAATGTATATTGACATTATAAAGGCCATTGCCACCTTGCTCTCTAGACATCCCATAACGGTAAAGTGCTGGAATGCTTGAATGCACTTGTATATTGAATGCTCTCTTCACAATAATAAAGCATCAGTGCGTTCAGAAACACTGTACAGTGACCTTGACCCTGCCGGCTGGATTTATACTGTGCTACTGCGCTGATCAATCCAACATCCACTGCCTTATATAGATCAATGACACGGTCAGGATAGTTAAAGATAATGAGAGCTTATTCAGTTAGAACCTAAATATTATTTGTTTCACAGTTACAGTTATCTATTGTATGTTTCTTAAAGCAATGTTCTGCACTCAAAAGAAAGTAAGCTCTGTTTATAGTAATTATCACAGAAACTCATTTTGATGCTTCGGTTTGTAGAAACAAGAAAAAACTGCTTTTAAAGTAACGCATCTATAAGGCAAGTGTATCAGATTCTTTTAAAGCAGGATTATGCAGCTTGTTGTCTGTACAAAAATATGTTGGTTTAGCTTTAAATTCATATTGCAGTGATGTACATGCAAACAAAGCCTCATGGCAATTACTATTTTACTATTTCAACAATTAGCATCTCATGTTTGTGTTTTCATTTAATCTACCCACACTCCAGTAATGAGCTAGCTAATATTTATTACAGTATTTATTCATCTTTGTTAACATTAAACGTTAAAAAGCTGAACAATACACAGCTGTTTATTTTTATTTATTCATTTATTAAGTTTAAGGACCTACTCTCACTGCTAATTAATAGATTCTTATCATGCATATTACTAGCATACTGGCTGTTTATTGGTACTTGTAAAGCAGATATTAATGTCTTATTCTGCATGATAATAAGGCAAAGGACCTTAAAATAAACTGTGACTATTTTAGGGTTCCTTAACTAGTTGCTGCTTGCATATTATTGCAATATTAGCTATATTTATTAGTAGTAATTCAGCACATATTAATGCCTTATTCTACATGGCCTTATTGTACATCCTAATACCTAAACTACCTTACTATTAATTAGCAGCAAAAAATAGTTTATTGAGGAAAAGGTCACAGTTAATTGTCAACGTTCCCTATTTTAAAGTGTTACCATATGTTTATACTAACCAATGTTAACGCAATTTCTAGCACTTTTTTTATATTTAAACAGACTTTATCTAACATCAATTTAAAAGTTACAGGTTCACCAGATTTACAAAGTCATGTCAGAAGAAATATTTAAATTATTCAACCTTTCACATGAGACTGGTTATATAAGAAAAACAGTGTGTTTTTAACTTTATTTCCTTTCGGTAAAGAATTCTATTATATATTATCATAACATGTTCTTGGTCAGTTAAAGAGTTCAAAGTACTTTGAAGGAAGTGCCTTAAACATCCCTGTAAAAAGCTTTCTCGTCTGATGGTGGAGTAAGGAGAATTGTGGGATAGTGGTTGAAGTGCACCTTTAGTTTGTTAACCAAAGGCCACGAGTCCAGGTCTGATGATACTTCTGACCTTGACAAGCTTTATTGATTTTTTTGATTCGTCCAAACCAGAGAAAACGATACTTGCCCTCTGAATCATTGATAAGCAGAAGGTTGCTGACTCTCTCTCTCTCAGTGTCAGGCAGATGGAGCACTGCATCTCTGCAGACAGCCTCACTTCCTGAACCTAAGGGGTACAATTTCACCTCCTTCCATTCCCACTCCACTTCCTCTCCTCTCTCAGTGGTGCACCGATGGCTTTTGCAGACTACTGTGAGATACTGCATTTGTGTAACCAAAACAATATAGAAAACATACATAAAACCTTTATATAGGTAAGTAATCATATATTTTGTCCTCGCGGACAATCAAGGAGGCACACACACACACACTCAAGACCACTGTGTGAAAAAAAGCCCCTCAGGACATTTAACTCGACACTTCCTCTCAGAGAAACCACAAAACAATCACACGCTCTCACTCACACCAACTGACTATCAAGCTGTCAGGAGCCAAGACAAACTCAAACACTCGTTGAAGTGAAAAAAAGACCAACCCGCTTAACATTCAAGCATCAAACCGAAAATCTGAGAGGTTAATTACACTGTAAAAGAAAAAAACAAGGAAGAAACATTGGCTTAAAAAAAAACATCTAATTTGAAATGTAACACAGGGAATTCAGAGAATGTCAATTTACGGTTATTTACTGTAATTTATACTGTATTTTTAACTATCGAAAAACAACATACTACAGTAAAATTACATGTTATTTACAATACAGTTTTTCACCATATAAAGTAAGGGAATTTACCGTTTAAAAATTAACAGGTTTTTAACAGTCATTTGAACAAAGAAGTTTGAAAGCTTCATTTAATTTAAATGCGATGTGTGGATTTTACATGCATTTGGCAGATGTTTTGGAAAGTGATTTACAGTGCATTCAAGCTATACTTTTTTCAGTATGTGTATTTCCTAAAATCAAACCCAGGACAGCTGCACTGCTGTAACATAATGCTCTACCAATCAAGCTACATAAATCCTAACACACATAAAGAGCACAGTGCATTAATATGAATGTTTCTGTGACAATTCTTGCTGTCGGTAGGGGTGTTATTTTAGTAAACGCTCCTATGGATCATATTTCAGACCTATACAGTCAATGGAGGACAAAATCCAGTAATTTTATGAGGAATCCATGCAATCTAGGAATTTTATGTGCATTCGCTGTGTTAAAAGTAACATTAGTGTAAGCTGCATTTCATACATTACTACACTACTGACCAATGAAATTTCACGTGAGTGTCTTAATCTTTGGTGTGTAAATCTTCATGCATCACAAATAATGGTGGAATTTGTTGTAGACAAAGTGCAATTCACAATTCTGCCTTCTGGACAATGAAATGTGCAAAAAAAAAAATCTTAGGTTTTTATTAAAAGAGCGACCCAAGCAATATCTAGTGAATAGAATATCACAGAGACTTGTGATTTTTGACACGAGCTGGTACGTAATCACATAGAAACCACTCAAAGCACCCTAGCAACCACAATAGACCACATAGAACAGAAACTCAGAGCACCTTAAGGACTGTACAGCAACAGTTTTGCAACTGCGACGTCAACAACTGCACTTTCATAATTCACTTTCATCATTTTCTCAAGAAAATGTCTTTTAAACAAGTGAAAAAAGTCACCTCTCTATAACATAGTCTACATGTTTATTCCCCATGAGAAGTAATTTAGTCAAGACGCATGACACAAACCACTGGCAGAGACAAACAAGAATGTAAGAAAACACACTTTAGTAGTTATCTATAGTTAACAAAGATAATTCAATATTAGTGTGCACTTCAATATTCTCTATATGAGAAACACAAGTTATAGTAGATTAGGTGTGCATTAGTAATTAGTAGAGCTCATTAGAGTCGAAGCACAGCCTTCCTTTAGCATTCCTCTTTATCAAGTTTCACAAAAGAAAACCCACTTATTCCGCCCTGAACAATGCGTCTTTCCAGAGCTACGGTCCGTAATGAAGCTTTGGCAGAGCTGCTCAGAGCTGAGAGGTGCTTACCTTTGATTCCAAACTTTGAGTTACGTCCAAACTTCAGAATGACGAGCATCAAGATGAAGCCTGTGAATGTGACTGCAGCAATTCCCACGACCACGTACACCTACGAGCATAATAAGAGAGTCTTCAACCAGCATTCAAATATTCAAGCACAGTTGGGTGAAAAACATGCAGCCTAAGAGTAAGAGACCTTTTCCTGAAGGATTTTTTGATGATTTTCTCTTACACAAGTGATTTAGTTGATGAAGTTTACTGTGCTAAAAACTGATTGGGCTTCTTGTCACAAATATATGGCTTAGTAAATACAATATTTTGTAATGAAAGTCTAGCTGATAGGTTCTGTCTGATATAATTACATGACTAGTCAAGAGGCATGACACAAACCACTGGCAGAGACAAACGAGAATGTAAGAAAACACACTTTAGTGTAACTATGGAGGTTGCTTTTGCATCAGCTGACAATGAGCTGCTTAGCATTCAAATACTCCACTAATGCTTGCTGTTGTAGATGCAGTGCACTTCAGGACCCTCCACCTCCCCAGCTCCACCTGTATAGATCTGCTATGGGGTGATTTCCTGTATGTTATATACAGTAGTTATTTCACGCTCAGCAGCAATATTTCTGTGAATGTCAGTGGATGTATTGGCAGTAGTAAGCCTCAAAGCTATCTATTCAGCCACAAACAGAATAAATTACCACGTATATTAATATGCATAACTCACAGAGTTGTCATGGCAGAAATGTTTCTTTCTACACAGTAAAAAAAGTTTACCAAATACTATGAGAAACTTAATTTTCTACTGTACATAAAACCCTTGTCAGACCAGCAGAATTCCCCTACATAGTCAAAAATGGCATATTGCTGAAACCTATATATACCTATATATAGGTTTTGTGAGTTCTCAGAATGCAATGCAGCATGAGTAAACTAATAAACAAATTATTTAATAAATGCTTTTTGATTCCTTTTTTTTAAACGTTGTTTTGTAATTATTGTTAGTAATTTTTTGTGTTGTAAAGAGATCATCTTTGTTGATTGTTACCATTTTTGAGGTTTCTGTGGCTATATATATATATATATATATATATACACACAGAAATTAAAATAATAAATCAACATATTGTGTTACTAATTGAACATTTAATACACAACTACTTAAATTAGACATTTTTTATTTTGCGAATAAAAAAAAATTCAAATTGGCAAAACAAAGTAAGGTTACTTATAATCAAGACCGCTTTAAAAAGACTGAATGCATCATGTTGCCTTGTTTTTAAATTGTATGATCCACAAACAGCCTAATGCAATTTAATCCAACTATTAATATTAATAAAACTGACTAATTAACAGCATTAGTGTCATTTATGATATCACTGTCATTTAATAAAAGTAATGAGCTTCTTGAGGTTATTTGTAATAATAATTTTACCCTGTTTTATGGGTTTAAGCACTCCAATTTGCATTGTGTATAAAATCGTACTACATACAACCATAACAGACATGTTTCTTGATTCTGACGCAATTACTACACAAATAACTGACTTTTACTCACCGCGACTTTGTCCTCAGGCGGTCCAAGAGGAGTATCATCTGTTAGAAAGAGAAGAGAGGAAACATTAAGATAAATGTGCTTTTAAACAACAGATCTATAATGTGCATGTTCATGTGTGTTTCGTTCATACCTGTAGTGGGATCTCACACACAAAAAGACAAACAGAAGGAAAAAAACCTTTTTAAATAACTTATTCTTGTAATAAAGGCTTAATAACATTATAATAATACATTTATAACTTAATAAATGACTAAATAGTGAAGGTTTACCCAAAAATTAACATTGATCAAAACCCATATCACTTTTTTGCGTATATGGAACACAAGAGATAAGCCTTATGGGTTTAAAATGACGCAAAAATCTAAATTTCTGGTGAATTATAACTATAATAATTATTCTCTAATTTGATTATGAAGTTTTAAAAGACACTCACCATAATACAGTGGATCAGTAACTGATTCTGATGGATAAACACAGAAAAGACAACAAACAAAGCAACTTTTCAGACACTGTTCCAGTCACATTTACTGTAATTGTTTTTGATTTGGTTGCATGTGACTTTCATCTTACCGTTCCAAGGCTCATGCATGAAATGTGCTATAACTGCCTTGTGGTCCTTTCCGTACATATTACTGGCCAGCAGCGTGTAGTTTCCATTGTTGATGTGTGTGGGACTGTCCAGTTGTAAGCACCCGTGGTACTCGCCCTCCGAGTTTTCGTGGATAATAGTGTGGATGAAGTGGCCCTCCACCACAGGTTTACCATTTAATAACCAGCTCAGATTAGGCTGTGGGTTGCCCGACACGCTGAAGGGAATGCACCAGTGGTGATCTGAGATTGCATCCATCAGCTTGCTGATTACAGGTGGAACTGGCATCCCAAATAAACGGCACAGATGAACACACAGCAGAAATAACATACAAGCGTTAATAATAATAAAACAATAACGCATTTCAATCATTAGCATTCAGCTACTTGAAATGCATTATTAGCTTATTAAAGAATCGAATTGAGGAACTTGATGCTAATGAATTGATTCAAATGAATATTGCAGAAATTTTGACTTGGATTTAAACTACTTTTAAGTTCATGTGACACTGAAGACGGGAGAAGAGTAAAGATGTGGAAAATTCAGCTTTGATCACAGTAAAATAAATTAGATTTTAGATTAATATTCATATGGAAAACAGTTATGTTATGACTTCTTTCAAAAACACCTAGGTAGTGTGTATACAAAAATAAATCATAGTGATTTTCTGAATAAATGAGCAGTCATGCCAGTCTCTTTGTAACTTACACAGTATGTCCAGATCCACCTCAGCCTCAGCCTCTCCCACCATGTTCTCAGACCTGCAGGTGATCTTGCACCCGTTGTCCAGAGAAGAGACGTTCACGAGTCTGAGCTCTGACATCTGACCTGAGCGCTCGTGCTGCGGGTGTGAGTTACAGCCATGTCAATGTCATTTCTATTTTAAGAATACATGCAATTCAACTCCTCCCTATTTACAGAATTCTTATAGCCTTATTACGCACAATTCATTGTTGCATGCTATTCCAAAGAAAAAAGACTTGTCTTTAATCAAAATGCAATCATTTGCTATTTCTCCGAAATGACTTTCTTTTTCCATTGGCGTCACTTTGGCAGACGACCATTTGGATAATATTAACCAACAGCTATTCTGCATTGTTGTTTTTGTGAATATCCTTTTACGCCACATTAGGAAAATGGTTTGCACTGTTTATACTAACTTCAAGGTTTCTGTGCCCCATCACATAAATCAAAGCCTTAAAACCTGTTCAAATCAACAAAAAATAAATCTACAAGAAATCTACAAGAAATCATCTTAGTAAAACTTACTCGAAAGCAAACGTAACATAATAAGTAAGGTGTTAACACTGCATAACTTTCATAATGAGTCACCAAAATGCCTAAGGGCTGAAAAAAGCTACACTAAAAAATGTATACTATGCAATGATACTGATGCAAACAATTTATTTTAGCTATAAATTTGCTTAAAAAATAAATAAAAAAGTAAATTCAGTGAATCATTATTTTCAGTGTAGTTCCAGAATAATACACTCAGAAACGCTTCACAAAACAAATGGTTTTATATCTGGCAAGACATCACAAACTTATTTTTGCTATATTTATTTGTTGTAGTAAAAATAAATTGAGTAGCTACGCACAGTTTGTATGAAAGCTTGTTTTTGTCATTTTATCTCACAATTCTTTTTCCTGAAATTGTGCAATTTCTTGCAATTTAAATCTAAATCTTCCAAATCAGACTTTTTTTCCCTCAGAGCTCTAAGTTTATGCCTCACAATTTATTTATTTATTTATTGCTTCTGCAATGGAATAAAAACAAACAAACAAACCAAAAAGATTCGCATTTATATCTGCAGTTCTGCTTTTTTTCCTGCCGAATTATGAGACATTCTAAAAATTTAGAGAAAACAGGTGAGAATTTTGAGATATAATTTGAGGATTGCATGAGAAATTTAAAAATGTTTGTAATATAAACGAATTTAAATAAAATGGGCAGAACTGACAAAAATACATTTCACGGTTCTAACTTTTTTCCCTCTGAATTCTGAATAGACATCTCGCTTTTTTATTTTTTAAATATCTCCCTAATCAGATTTTTTTCTTAGAATTGAAAACAGGAGAATGAAAAGAAACCACAAGAGCCACTTAAAATTACTATTGAATTGTAAATGTGAAACTTGGTAACTTTGAGATGATGTTTAAACTTACCTGGTACGTAGAATTTAATCTGCAGGTGGTCCAGTTGAGAGTAGGTGTGGGTGTTCCTGAGGTGTTGCACGTCAGCGTCACATTTAACCCTTTCTTCATGGTCACTTTAGTGGGTTTCAGAGTCACAGAGGGGAGGACTAGACAGAAAATACACACAAACCAGTTTAGACACTAATCAACGATCAAGAATTTCTGTTGAAAAAACTCATTAATACATAGTTGGTTTGAAATTTGAAAGTAGTTTTTGTTTGTCATTCAGGACAATATGCATGGAATGACACATAAACAGCACATTATTATGCATATATGTCTGATGGGTTGTTGTATTGTCAAACTGTTGATTATATCATAACTACAGCAAACATACACCAGAAATATACCGGATATTGACCGAACTGCTGAAACAAACATAAATACATTTTTTTTTTTAAATCTGTATATATATATATATATATATAAATTCTATTTTACTTACTGAAGTAAATGACTTTTCGATTGTGTACTAATTTTATTTCTTATTTAGACTGACACTGAAGCGTACAACACTTTCCATATTTGAGCTCAGAGGTCAGATCACTTGTGCTTCTCGGTCTGCATCACAGGAATGCGGTTCTCCCCCGTGGGCACTCTCGCTAAACTCAAGGCCAAAGAGTGCAGACAGCTCTGACCGGCTCTGTCATGAACAGACAGCCAAAGCAGATCTCAATCTCTAGCTGCTTTCAGGCTGCAGCAATTGACATCCTTATCACCGCGTCCCATGGCATCGCTCGCTTCTGCAGGAAACTGCAGCTCACGCAACTCCTGTCTTCTTATGCTTTTCTTATATCTTGGAGTGATTTTTTAACATTCAACACACACAGCACACAGACCATCAGTCAAACCGCTTTCATTCAGCAACTCTTTATCCTAACAGCAATAGTTTAGATAAAAGCGCAAAGCTGTTGTAAATATATCCTAAAAACTTTTATTTGTGAAATGTTTTTGCTAGTAAATTTCATGAAGAATGAATTAAATGTGAAAAAATAAAGGCCAATCTTTTTTTTCTTTTTTCCTTTTTTTGGGGGGGGTGAAAAATATTCCAATAAGGTTGAATTGGAGAAATGTAGCATTCCATCACTTGCTCAGTGGACCATCTGCAGTGAATGGGTGCCATCAGAAACAGCTAATAACAACATCACAATAATCCAGATGTAATTAACACGACTCAAGACCATCAGTTAACATTGTGAAACGAAAAGCTGTTTGCTTGAAAGAAACCAATCCATCATTAAAACATTTTTAACTTTTGCTTCTGGCCACAATCCTTAAGTCTATAATCCATTTTAATGCTTCCACCAGTTAAAAGGTCCATCTCCTGTCGTCCTCTCACATAAAAAATCCACCCAAACATTTGTTTAAAACTGTGTTGGGTTGTTTTTACTTGAAAACAGAGCTTAACCTGCTTTTCTCTCTTGATTTAGAAAAGATGACTCAAACTGGAGACTGAAGTATTATGGATTAAGGACTTGTTTATTAGCTGCAGGCAACAGTTTTAAGTTAAAACCTTGTAATGATGGATTATTCAACAAACACACAGCTTTTGGCTGTTAATTGTTGGACTGGACTGGTGAGGATTACTTGTGGATTATTGTGTTGTTTCTATTAGCTGTTTGGGCTCTTATTCTGACGGCACCCATTCACTGCAGAGCATCCATTGGTGAGCAAGTGATGAAATGCTACATTTGGCTAAATTTTAAAGTGCCTCTATTATGGGTAATGAAAGGTTAAAGGAATAGTTCACCCATATATGAATATTCTGTCATCATTTACTCACCCTCAAGTAGTTCCAGACCTGAATGAATTTCTTTGTTCTGCTGAACACAAAATGAAGATATTTTGAAAAAAGGTTTGCAACCAGGCTGTTTTGGGTCACCATTGACTTAAATAGTAGGGTGAAAAAATACTATGGAAGCCAATAGTGACCAGCCTGGTTGCAAACTTTCTTTAAAAAACTCTTTCTTTGTGTTCAGAATATTCATATTTTGGTGAGGTATTCTTTTGATATTTTTGTTTTGAGAGTCCCCAACAACAGGCTGACATGCAACATCATTGTCTTATAATATGCATTTATTATTGCCTTATTTGCTCAACAACTGCTAAACGATTTGTTTAAAGATGAATTTTTCAAAACTCCTCCTTTGCACGACTCTAATCTATGGAAGACTGTCACTGAATGAAAAATAAAAAAGTTTATTGCAACTTTTTCTCTTCTGACTACTGACTTTTTTTTCTCTGAATTGCATGATACAAACTCACAATTCAGATTAATTGTCTCAGAAATGTGAGATTTAAACTCGCAATTGCTAGATATCAAGTCAGAAATGCGAGTTAAAAAAGTCAGAATTGTGAGATAATATCGCAATTGCTAGTTATAAAGTCAGAATTAAGATTTCTAAAGTTAGAATTGCAAGATATAAAGTCAGAATTATATACTAGCATTTTAAAAACTCTATATAAACTCACAATTCTGAGAACATATTAGTCTTTTTTTCCATTAAAAATTGGAATTTATAACTTCTTGCAAATCTGACTTTTTTTTTCCATAACTGCAACTTTATACAATTACAATTCTGATTATATAACTTGCAATTGTGAATTGTATATCATAATTCTGAGAAAAAAAGGGCAGATAAAAAGATAAAGAAATAAGAAGTTGTTTTTATATAAAGTATTTTTTATTTAGTGACAGAAACAGGCTTCCATACTAATCTGCAGTGATTGGTCAGATAGCTCATTTTTATTTCACCACGCCTGTGAAGCCTGATAAATCATTGCGAGTGCAGTGCTGCTTTGCAGTGTTACTGGGAAAACAGCCAAAAGCGGCACCTAGTGGTGAAGAAAGAATTTGCATTTTCCTTCAGACCAATGAAAAAAAAAACAAAAACAAGTGGGCGACAATATGCTAATGTTTCATGTCCTTGGCTTGGGGCTTGTTTTAATGATTCAGAGTGGACTCTTTCTTTTGAGAGACAATAACTTTCAGATTTAAAACTTTGCATGATGTTTTCATTCACTTATAGCTGTTTACACACAAAACGAAAGGTACTTTTCAAAAATCCATAATATGAGTACTTTAATACATTTAATATTGTATTAGCATTGTTGGGTGAACTGCTCATCTAAAGGGATAGTTCACCAAAAAAAGGTTATGTCATCTTTTTTTTTGTTTGTTTAAACAGCACTAACAAAAAAATCTCTCATGAACATTTATCCCTCTAGATGTTCCAAAAATTGTAAATTTAAACGATTCACTGGAGCAGCTCGTTTTCTTTCATGGCACAAAAACAGAAGGAAAAGAGCAAAAGAAAGACAGCGTTTGGCCACAGGCCAGCAGACACTCAGTGCTAAATGTCTCAGTGTTTTTGCATTCTGGGGATCCCCCCGTCTGTCTCTATTTTTCCCTTTTCCTCCCTCGCTCTCTTGTCCTCTCTTCCTCCCTCGAGGGCCTTCTGCTGTGGTATTGCTTAAAATAGACCTGGCTGGAGGCTGATCTTTGGATCAATAATTATCTGCGTCTCAAGCCGCAGTCATAAAACTACAGCCTGGACAAATCACATCTTACCAAACAAACAAACCCAAACTTCAGTGTTAAATATTAGACGACCACTGCTCTAAAATCAGAACAGGTTTGCTTTAAAATATGCTGATTCCTAGTTATCCAGGCCATGTCTGGATAGTCTTTAGTCAGCTGCTTCATCACTGTAATGCATCTTTTTGACAACTAGTTTTTGAAATATTAAATTCATGGTATAGCTCGTAATGAAAGAAAACTAAACTACACTAAAACGTAATAACTAAAACAAAAATATTTTAAAAAATCGTTTTCATAAACTGAAGAAAAGCAGAAAAAAATAATTGTATCTTAGATTGACAAAAATAGAAATGTTGCCTTGTCAACTGAAATAAAAAAAAGTTTAAATAAATTCAAAATAAAAATATAGAATAAACAACTATTTTTTTAAATAAATGACAAAGCTAAATAACTACCAACACCAATATATAATATAATATTATACATATATAAATGGTAACACTTTAGTATGGGGAATAATACTTACTTTTGATTAGTTGCTTCTTTGCATGTCTATGACTAAAATATTGTCTGTTTCTAGTACTTATAAAGGACAAATTCTGCACGCCTACATTCTACTTCTCTAATCCTACCCAATACCTGAACTTTATTTGTATTATTATTTATGATAATAATAATTATTATTATTATTATATTTTATTTATTTATTTATATCCTATTTCATTTATTATTATTTGATGATTCTTATTATTTTACTCTTTCCCTCATGTCTATTTCAAGTGTGACTGTTTGTTTGTCACCAAAACTATTTACTGACTATTTTGGGCCATTTCCCACCTTTTCAAAGTAAACACAGCATTTGCTGCGGTCCTTTAAAAATCTGAATGTAATGCACTTGACTGTGAAATAGGATACAGCGCTGTGCTGCACTTGTCTACAAGCTGTGGGTTAATGCTGGTTCCGGTAATGTTGGTTACAATATCCATAGACCCTTGTAACAGGTTCACAAAACAACTTGTGGTGCACAGTGAAATAATCTGAAATGATCCTGTTAAAAGTAAACTTCAGGATCCTTTAGAGCTATATGCAGAGCAGCAGCACCTGAGAGCGCAAGGCTTGACAAAACCTTTGTTTGTGAGACGGGCCTCTAACCTCATCTAAATCTTACCACAATTAGGCAGCGTAAGCATAGACAGCGCTGTCCTCTTTCCTCCCTCCTCCACACACAGCAGGTCCTCGGCTTCCTCTCCTCTCCACTGCTTCAGCCACACGTTTTCACATATGCACTGCAAAGGATTGCCTGCCAGCAACCTGCAAACACACAAACACACACACTTTAGCATGACAGTGAAACTCTACATGTAACCAGATAGGACTACATCACCATAAGCATATATCATTACAGTGCACATGAATGCATTCCGGTTGATCGGACCATATTTTTGAGAATGTCTGTACACTGGCAACCGGTGCTATAGATTGAAAAATGACTCATTTTATCAACAACCTTGCAAATGCAATTAAATATTTGTTATTAAATGCTACTTTTGAACGCTTTTATATCAAGAAAAGTTTTTATTTGACTGTTTTTCTATTAGCAGAAACAATTGAAACCAATAATAACCACATATGTCTTCAATAAAAGAGACTCACAGGTATGAAATGTTTAAATGCCGAAACGTCCTCCAGGATAGATTAGACAGAATATTGTCTTTCAGATTCCTGTAAAAAAGCACAGTGAGCAGCACTGACAAAAGCATGTAATAAAACATACTGAATTTGATTTCACTTTTAATGACTTAACAGTTAATACTAATTCAAAACCAAAGCACTCACAGATACTGTAGTTTCGGGTTGCTCTGAAAGGCCTGCCTGGAAATGTATGCCAGCCTGGTGTTTGTTACAGTTCTGCAGGACGACACGAACACGGAGGTCAGAAATGTCCAGCTCACAGCGTAAAGATCACAAAAAGCCGTTGATACTCACAGGTTTCTGAGGTTACGATATGAGTCGAGATCTTTTTCATTAATGGATTTGAGGCTGCTTTGATGTGCAATGTATCTGCAAACAACAAGAACAATCTGGCTAAAAGAGTCGTCAAGGGTAAATTCCAACAAAAAATATTTCATTTCTCAATACTTAAATGACCCATGGCGTGTAGTAAACAATCTAAATCATTTCAGTAAGTAATTGTTAACATAGAAGTATAACAATTCGAACATACCTAATTAACCTCAATCAAAATGATTCATAGCTTTTGTGTAAAACGAAAGCAGCACTTAAAGGGTTATAACTGAGGAATAATAAAGTGTACTTTAAATGTGACCCTGAACAACAAAACCAGTCATAATGGTCAGTTTTCTTTTTTTTCTCCGTTTATAAGAATTCATTGATTTATGGTTGTCAGGATAGGGCAATATTTGGCAACTAAAATACACATGGAGAAAATCCACCTTTAAAGTTGTTTAAATCAAGTTCTCAGCCATGCATATTACCAATCGAAAAGGAGCTTGTGATGTATTTGCTGCAGGAAATCTTTCTGGAACATGATCTTTACTTAATATCCTAATGATGATAATATCCACATTCTTGGCTATTGCTACAGATATACCCATGCTACTTAAGACTTGGTTTTGTGATCACATATGATTTTGACACAGTATCCTAACCCAAGTAGCCTACAATAACAGACACATCAAACAAATCCAGCAATTGCGCACACGGTGGTTAATTGAACGGTACAGCACGCATCGTCTTCTGTGACCTCTTCTTCACAACTTACATGTCTGTAATGTTCTCCATCTCTGCCTCGGACTGTAGCATGGGGAAAGCCGTAATGCTGCGCTCCGCATCCACGCACGAGATCCGCGCGGTGGTGCACGTGCAAAGCTCCGGACAAGCGGCACCGGGCCTCCAGAGCGCGAGCAGCAGCAGCAGCAGCGGAAGAGCCCAACCGGAGCCCCAGCCCGCCATGCCGCCGAAGCCCCCCGACAGCAGGCTCATCCCTGGTTCTTCGCCTCCAGATTTAAGACTCCTGCAATCCAACGCGCGGAGAGAGCTCAAAACACACACGCGTCGACCTTGTCTCGCGTCTCTGTGTAGGTAACGCGTGCGTATCCCTCTCCTCCGCTCGCCTGCGTTTGCCTCGCTCTGTCTAGGATGAATGACCGAGACGCTGGCGTTAAACGACGCGTCCGCTGCGCTCAGATAAGACGCGCTCTTGGGAAGCGCCAGCGCTGGATGATGCGCAGCGCGTCTGAGGGGAGGAGACGAGGAGAGGAGAGCGTTCAAGCGCTTCATTGATTATTGACAGCAGCATCCTTACACCCATCAAGCCTTTAGACCTCAAGGCGTATGAATTATGGATAATTCGCATGTTGTGGTTTGGTTATCAGGGTTGATCTTACGGGCGTGTTTCTCAGGTTATGGTAATGCCCGTCACTGATCAGCCAAGCGCTAGACAGATGTAGTTTACGCACATCACTAGTTGTGTTTGGAATCGTTTTTTAAGTGGACGAATTATTCTCGTGTCTTCTGAGTCATAGCTCTCTCTCTCTCGGAGTTCAGTCTGATTCACAACAAGGGCAAAACATAAAAAGGCATAAGAATTATGTATAAATAACTATAAACAATTAAAATGGCGCAAGACTTGGAATGGAATTCATAATGGATTGAGTTAGGCCACTAACTATTTTATTATAATAATAACAACGTTAATATTTATAATATAACATTACAATTACAATACTGTATAATAAACCCCGTATTTTTTTTTTTTTTACAATTGCTTTACCAGTGTTTTGAATTTTACACCATAACATTGTGTTTTAGAGAGCGATTTCTAAATAAATAAATATATATTTGTTCAAATCATACATTTATATTATCAAAATTATCCATAAAAAAGCATAGCGGTCTTCAGTCACCTGAACATGCATCGAATTGCCTACAATTTTGGTCATTAAAGTCCTCTTTACATCAATAACAATAACTAAAAAAATGGTAACTGTCAGTGTCCAGCACTGCACGATAAAATAAAATGTGTTTATTATAAGAGATGCAGATGTGTTGTCTGCCATTTTAAAAAAAGCTCTTTAAAGCAGGATTGAGTATTTATTTATTTATGTTTTAAAGAGGACAGCTAAAATTTCACCCTCAAAAAATAATGGAAACGTTGTCATCAATTAGGCTCATCCTCATGTTGTTCCAATAGTTGCTGGTAGACATTGATTTCTATAATAGCTTTGGCACAACCAGATCAAAGGTGAGTAATATTTATGTTTTTATATAGGATCGTAAGATTTATTTTGTCACGTGACCAGTCATTTCCAAAAAAAAAACATGACTTTTAGGCTGATTTTACACATGCATCATTGAGCTATTTTGCTGGGCAAACTAGTTTGAGTTGCACTTTCCCATTCAGAATAATGGGTAATGTGTGCATTTCTATCTGCATAATGATTTCGGTCTTGTGTGTCTCTGGTTACAGGAGGACGGCGACATTTCCCAAAGTTGCTCTCCACCTAATGAGAGTCAGCGACTCCGTTAATTGAACCAATTCACGTCCATAAAACGAGTCACTACATAGTTACCGTTACCGGGGTCAAGAAGCGTTCTGGTGACGTAATTACTGACGCACGACGTGGGTACGCGGGAATACAAATCAGTGGCGTATTAGATGAGGCACTCAGTAAATACACTCGTGTTTTTCTAGACCAGGACCATAAACCATAAAGATAAAGCAGCAGAATATATATGATTAAGGCCACGTCTACACTATGCTTGAATTTAACTGATGGAGTATGAGATTACAAAAGACAAGACTTTATAACACTAAAATTGCATTATGCAATTTGCATTCTGGTCTTAAAGTGTCTTAAAGACTCCTTTCATTTTTACACCGCAATTACATTCCACTGCTGCCATCTATTGGTGCCCGTTGGTATTTGTTTTAAGACTTCTGTGAATGTGATGCTGCTTTCCCCAAGTAACCAAAACTGTTATTGTTTCATATATTTAGCCCTTACTATTAAATCATGGAATCTCGGTCATTCGCCTGATGCTGGCATGTCCCTGGAAACACTCATTTAAAAAATAATACATTTAGACAGGTTTTATGATCACCCTGCAGCTGATTAAAACCACAGACCAGCCTTCCTAAACCTGCTGATGGAGGACCGGCTTAGACCAGTGAACAGAGGTCGTTTTTCACATCCATTCCTTATTTCTTGTTTTTTGTTGTTGTTTTTTAAGGACAGAGATAATGATCTATCCAATGAAAAAAAAAAAAAGTAAGACAATTCTAAGCTTACCCACCGAAAGGCTTTGCCGAATATAATTTTCTACGCAAATAAAGAAACTGCTAATGTGAATGTGCACATAGATGATGACAACTTGCATAAGAAAGGAAATATTTCCATGCAGGTAGTAGAAATGTCAATGTCATGTCAGCAGGCAGGCTTTGTGAAGCATATTGTTTGAGTTTCCCATTTAGAGTATCATTTAATTTAATAAAACATTAAAGGCACAGGTCACTCAAAAAAGTTAATTCTGTCATCAATGACCCTCACGCCTTCTTTTATATTCCATAGCTTATGTTAGGCCATTCATTCATAGCCAAAAGTTAATGTGTAATTCATTTTATGTTGAATCAAATAAAATATTTTTCTAAAACTACTATTTGATACGTTGTCATTTAACGCAATAACGGCTTAAAATTATATTTTGTGGGCAATTGTAAGTCATGTGATTAATGTAATTGTGGAAAATTATGTAATTAATTAGATTAATTAAAAGGTTTAATGACTAACAACCCTAACATATAATGTGTGTGTGTGCGCATATACATATAAATACACACCGCATGTTTATATTTATATATATATATATTTTTTTTTTTTTTAATCTCAACTTAAAATACAGGTCGTATTACATTATTTGAAACCTGTTCTGTAACGATGTAATGATTCCTGATTGAACTTAGATTACGTTTTTTCAACTGCACCACTTTCAACCATACTTGCACTACCACAAAGCATACTGTGCGTTCTCCAGACACACATAAACCACACAGCAGTCACCCACATCTTCTTCAGAAACTGTAAAGATTTCGTTCTAAGGCAAAACCAAAATCAAATCATGTTTAAATGATCTTTTTAAATTTATTAAATCACATTCAAAGACATTTAAATATAAAAACATAAAAAAAAATTGAACAAAAAGTTATTTTACAAAAACAGAACACGGTGGATTCTGAAATGTAACGGATATGACTGAAGTGCATCATAAGCTTTTCTTCAGAATACGAGTGGCTCCGCTAAAATATAATAGAAATCACTGACTGAATCGACACTAATGCTGTCAGATGATGCTAATAGAGGGCCCAGAGAGTAAATATGGCTTAGCTCCTCCTCCCTTTCACTCTTTTCTGTATCTCAGAGCATTCCTTGGCAGAGAGCGGACTGACACACAGCACAACTCCTCTGCCCGGCTCATTCACCTGCACGCTCATCATACAGCACATATCCACCAGCTCTCTCTGACAGTGCAGAATACCTCGGTCCACCTCACCGCGCCTCGACAGGTCTTTCCTCAGCACTCGAGCCTCTGCTGCCGTGTAGCCGATGAGTTTAGTGAGCATGGCGTCAGACAGATCCACATCCAAGTAGCCAGATCCGTCTGATATGGTGGCCTCGAGTTTCCACACACCACTACTACTGCGCAGATTTCCTTTAAGTGTAACAATGAAAGCTTGCAATTGTAAAACCTGAACTCTGGCGGGCGGCCAGTGGCCAACCTGGAGCATGCAGAGGTATGGTGGAGCTGGTGCCTCTCGTTGGCAACCAGAAGATTCAGCTGCGTTTGTAAAGGAACTTGAAGTAGATGTATGAGGAACTTCATTGATGATTCTGCTTTGGTCCGTGGTGCTAAGCAGAGCACGTGGTTCTTCAGTTTTGGGTTGGTTGGATGAGCTTGCTTGAGATTCCTTAACTGCGTTTGCAGAGGAACTGGCAACAGATGCGTCACTAACTTTGAGAATAGTCCTGGAGTGAAAACTTAAAAGGCTTGGCCCTTCAATTCTGGGCTGAATTGCAATAGGTTTGCTATCTATTGGGCTCATCGCGCTCACCAGCTCTTCTAACGGGATGTCATCGAATTCCTCGGGAGCATCGTCCACCACATTTTGTGGAACGTCGTCAAAATCGTCTGGAATACTTCTGAAGTCATCATCTGGAATCTCATCCATATCCCAGTCGTCTTCTCTGGGATTGGGCACCGCTTGAGAGTGGGGCTGGGGCTGAGCTGGTCTGAAGGAAGTTTCTGAAGCCATGCTGTCGTAGCCGCTGTCGGCTACCTGATGCTCTGCTGGAGCCTCTACGCTGGCCAGGAGCTCCTGGTCATCCGGTTCCTCAGCTTGTGGATGTCTCTCCTCAGGCAAACCGAGTGTCCCGCAAAGCACTCTGCTCTGAGAGTAAACCTCCAAAAGCTGTTCGACCTCTCCACCCAACACCTTCACATTCTCTGCTTTCAAGAGCAGCACCCCGAGACGGGCGACAATGGGGCCGACTATCTGTAGCTTGGTCCCGGGTGCCAGGTTGGTGCATAAAGCCGGTATGGGCCGGTATTCCATACCCTTCAGACTCTGCACTCCATCTGTGAGCTGCAACATCAACATACGCGTGGGCTTGGCCTCCCACGGGCGCTGCGTTTCTGGCGTAAATGCCGAGACTTGATCATTGGAGCAGTCGGCACCACGAATACGCTGCAGCTGTGTGTAGGCAGGCTGGCTGACATCTAGCAGGAAGTCCATCTGAAGACAGTAACAGCTGTTTAGTTCTGTTTTTTGTGACTCCGATATTCCTTCAGGAAGCACCGGGTGGGACAGATCTCGTAGGTCAGTCAGCAGCCATTGCTCCAGGACCCGTTGATTCAGCAGGGACTGAGGCACTGCTTCGTTTTCGGCTTCTTCCTTTATCCAGTTCAGGCAAGCCTCTAGCCAGGCATGAGGGACCTGGATGTGCCATTGAGAACGCAGCCATGCCTGAGTAACCTGGACTTCACCCGCTGACATCCTCTTACTTTTTCCGAACACTACAGCTTCAATTGTTAAACACAGAAAGAGGCAAAAGTGTGTTAATTATTTAACAATTTAGTAAAGAAACATCTAAAGGCTGTGCAATTGTTACGTTTGTAACTTTTAAACAGGTGTGGAAAAACTTGTTGCATCTTTCCCAAAAAGACTCATGGCTGTATTCGATCAAAAGAGTGCTTCTACTATACTGGGCAAAGGGTCTGAATACTTATGACCATGTGATATTTCAGTTTTTCTTTTTTAATAAATCTGCAAAAATGTCAACGATTCTGTGTTTTTCTGTCAGTATGGGGTGCTGTGTGTACATTAATGAGGAAAAAAATGAACTTAAATGATTTTAGCAAATGGCTGCAATATATGAGTGAAAGTATAAAAGTGAAAATTTAAGGGGGTCTGAATACTTTCCATACCCGCTGTGTATATATATGTGTGTGTGTGTGTGTGTGTGTGTGTGTGTGTGTGTGTTTGTTGGTGTATAAATATAAATAATAGTATAAATACATATTTTGTTTGATGGAAGGAATCTGCTAGAAGACTGAAAATGATGGACTGGCTATTGTACATTGAAAGGAAAGCCTTTGGCCAGAGAGATGTGCTGGTGTAATTACTGCAAAAGGTGGACATACCAAATATTACAGTTAAAAGTGGATACGAATAGTACTCACTATTGTTTAGAGCAGAGCAATCATCTATATTTTTCATGAGCATTATGGGAATATCATATCAAACTATAGACAGAAGGAGAGACATACTGCTCTTTTAATTCTTTCAAATAAATAATATACTATTAATTGTAGAAATTGATCAAAGTAGTTAAAGTAAGGAAAAAACATACGTTTTAATATTAAATTCTAAATTGTGAAGTTAAACACACTAACGTTATTGGTCTAAGTTCTATACAATATGTAATGCAATTACATCAAAGTAATTTTATTTCAAGAGTAATCTCAAACGTTACTTTTTACATTTTACATTAATTACATTTCAGTAATTATATACTTAGTAATGCATTACACCCAATCTGTTTTATGATTAGATCAAGCAGACACCTTACCTGACAATCACACCACATGCAGGCTGCATGCCACTCTCGTTTTAGTGCATCGGTGCCATAACCTACAATAAAGTTCTACTTCTAAGCGGCTAATTCACTTTTTTGATACTTCATCGAGTAACAACAACAGTCATCACATTTCCCTCGTATCAGAAAAAGCTTGCAGTCAGAGAAAGCAGTCGCGTAAGCTAATCATCAAAAGCGTTCTAAAGATTGACGTTTCTTTCGACCAATCACTGTACGCGACTGTTCCGGAGTTTCGGTTACGGTGTGGCTTGGACCAATCAGAGCGCGTTTCTTTTGTGGAGGGAGGCGCTTTCATTGGTCCTCGCTGCAGCGGCGTTAGAAAGATTTTGTGCGTCATTGTTGTTGCGAACAGGGGGAGCACGACAGGAACAGGTCGGTAGATGCATTTCCTGATACCAAAATCGCCTTATCATTGTTTTTACGCAAGTAATCAGTGCGTTTTTGTGTCGGACAGCTTCCACGACCCTAAAACATTAAGGTGGATTTTCGTGCACGGGCCAATTTGCTTGTTGTTTTCTGGCCAAAGCTAGCTTCAGTTCTGTTAGCTAACGTTGAAGGAAACTAGCAACCGTACTCATTTAACGTTACTGTAATTTTCATAGTTGCTGTAAGAAGTGCGTCTTATTAATTAATTTTACTAGGAGGCGTAATAAATACGAGTAACGTTATTCTTGATCACGGAAGACACTTTTATTGGAGTTAGCTAGCTGGTTAGCTTCCTGTAACTCTATTGTTAATTAGCCAGTCATCCAACACAGGAAGATGGCGACTAACAAATTCGTTTTACAGTAACGTAATCAAACACATCAAGCTCCGTTTCTTGACGGTATCATCGTTAGAAATCATAGTTTAAACATTTATGTGCCGTGGTGGTGCACACAGTGCTGTCTAGGTAGGCGGTCTAATAGGGTTTGAGACACGACCCAAGTGTTTATTTGTTTCCAGTGCTTTACCAGGCAGCACCTTGTAGAATATTAATTGTAGTTGCGTTGCATGTAGTGTTAGTTCTGCTTTTGTTTAACTCATTATATCGTTTTTAATTCTTCCTCATTATGTGCTTTGCCCCAATCATGCTCAGCAGACAAAGAGCACTGTTCATTCTGATACGATCATTAAAAGGATTATACACACAAGCTTGGGACTAGCATCTTATCAGGTCATGTAATATTTTCATTCATGCACAATGTGGATTTTCCCTTAGGCATCCATTTGGACAGAGGGCTGTTCATCTCCGCTCGTAAATAGATAATGGATCCAGAAAATGACCTACAGGACGAGGAAACTTTCAGCAACAAAGAGAGTAATGGTGAGTTGTTTTTATGGTTAAACATTTTTGTCCCAAATTTTTATCATCCATATCTTCCCATTGGATAGAGTCCCAACCTATTTTTCTCATGCAGTATCTTGTTTAACTCTGTTTATTAAACCTTTAGACCAAATCTGAAGAGAAAAGTATAGTACATAGTTTTATTGAGTGTCGGGTTTGATGCATCAGGCTTTTATGGCTCAAGGAGGGAAAAAATACCATAATGCAACAGTGCAATGATTATGTTTTAGAGATGGACAAACACATTTTCTACACAGACCAGTAAATGTTCATTGTGAAACGATAAAGAAGTTGTTTTTACAAAAAATAAAATATTATTTATTATATTATAGATTTTATTATTAATAATATTGTTTTTAAAATAGCAGCATTTTTAAAATAGCAAATAAAAAAAAATTATATTATTAAAAATATAAAATATTTCACAGGGGAAAAAGCATACCTGGAATTATGTATTAATTAAATAATAAATAATTATTAATTAAAAGTCCTTTCACTTCTGGAAAGGTGTCATCAGATGACAGAAGTGTAGTAGATTGCGAGCAACTGATTTTTCAAGTTCTGAAAATTTTCCCTGTTTTTATAAATACACAGTATAGATTTTGTCATTTCTGATCAAAGTGTCGTAACGCACTACAAAAGAAAAATCTGTCGCTGCTTTCTTCTCATTGCAACTTTTCCATGTAAAATGCGTTTCAGGTAAGCGTTCCGCTGAGGATATGGAGGAGGACAAGCCTTATAAGCGATCCCGAAATTCTGACGACATGGTGGAGCTTCGAATTCTGCTACAGAGCAAAGTAAGTGACTGACTTTTGAGTTTAGTTTCTCTCGCTGTCGCTCAGTGCTGACGGACTCTTTTCTCCAGAATGCCGGAGCAGTGATCGGAAAGGGTGGGAAGAATATTAAAGCTCTGCGCACAGATGTGAGTACTCTTCCATTTAGTTTGCACATTCTCACTCTCTCCACGCACATAGACTATGGTAGGTGGAGCTCACATGTCTGTAGAACTGGGTTATATTTTAGTAAATGTGTTAAAGCCACTTTAAAATCATCTCAGTCCAAGGAAAAAAAAGTGGAACAAAGGCAGTTTGTGTTACAAAATCAGTGATTTGTATTATAAATACCCCGTATTCTACTGTACTCTTTAGTTAATTGAAGAGTATATGAATCTTTGATACTGGCCTTGTACATATTCTCATAATCTCTGTTCCTCTCCTGTTCTCCATTCTCCTCCAACATAATGCGAATTGAAAGTTTCCAATTATAAAATGTATTCCTTTTCCACTCCCTCTCCCCTTTTCCTTGTTTTTTTCTTTTTATTTTTCTGTTCATTTTTGGCCAATTCCCATATTCCGGATCGACTTGTACCGCCCACCTGCGTTGCCGCCTGACCTCCTGACTCCCTGGTTGGCCACACCCATAATCGCGCCCTTCCTATTGGGCGGCTTACTTGATTGACATCCGTGTGCTTGATTGCTCTGGGTGCTTGGCCCCGCCCCCTGCAGTACAATGCCACTGTGTCAGTCCCAGACAGCAGTGGGCCCGAGCGGTACGTGCCACTCAGATACTCCAACCTCCAAGTCATATCAGCTCTGTTACTGCCAATATCAGAACTGTTTTAACATCCTTAATGTACAAACTACTCCCTTACTGCCATGAAACATGAGTATGATGCTGCCATGACTATCAATATTAACTGTTTTGCTATGTTCAAATGCCTTCTCTGTCATGTAAAGAAGTCCTTTTCCCACCCTGTTTCCCTTTCCAATGACAGAAAAATTCTCTGAAGTAGCTTTCTTTGTACCTTTGGGAAATGTACTGTCTCCACAGTTTTCATTTGAAAGGTTTCTTGCTAATGCAACGCTGAGCTTATTAAGGGGGGGGTCTGTGTAAATTAGATTTCTCCTTTCTGTCCGTTGTATTGTTTCTCTGTTGTGTTTGATTTCTTGAACTTTACTCCACTCCCGGTCTGTTCATCTGTCTCTGCTCTTTCTGCACTTTGTCAGCCCTCTATCTCCACTCTGTCACACTGCATATCTGACCTTCCCAGTATCTTGACATTTCAGCAACGGGAAGGAGCTTCGGTTTGTTTTTCTTTGTTTTCCTGTGTTCTCCACTCCCCTTTGACAAAGGAGTGCATGACTCCATGACTCTTTGGGGTCTGTCTCACCTCCTCACTGTTAAATGCACTAACAAAAGCACTGATGGTACTCTTCAGACTGTTTGTATTGCTAATATCGGTTCTCTTCTCTCTTCTCGTGGATTGCAATTTATTACTTTGACAGAATCCTAAGCATCAGTGCCGAAATTCCCACGGTAGCTGAAATATTACTGAAGGTCATACCTACTCTGGAAGAGGTGAGTTAGTTTTTTACTTTTTTTCCCACAATTCAGGATTAACAGTGAGATATATATATATATATATATATATATATATATATATATATATATTTTAATGGTGGTGTGTTAACGTGAGACTCTTTTTACGCATATAATTTTGATAATTAAAACATAAAACTGTTTGTGTGTATGCTACTTGATATTGACATATTTGATTCTTCTCTCTTATTGGTTGGACAGTATCAACATCATAATGGTGTGGACTTTGACTGTGAACTGAGGCTGCTCATCCATCAGAGCCTAGCTGGGAGCATCATCGGAGTGAAGGGCGCCAAGATCAAGGAACTTCGTGAAGTAAGACGTCGAGAAGAGTATTTGAACTATAAATGACAAATTTCCGCTGCTGATTAAATGTTTTTTTTTTTTCTCACTTCCTCAAGAGCACCCAGACCACCATCAAGCTCTTTCAGGAGTGTTGTCCTCAGTCCACTGACCGCGTCGTGCTCATCGGGGGCAGAGCGGAGCGGGTGGTGGAGTGCATTAAGACCATGCTGGAGCTCATCGTGGAGGTCAGATTCAGAAAATTAGACAACGGCGTTAGTCCAGGTGTCCTAAGACGGGTTTTTCACAAACTTTCTTTATATCTCCAGGCTCCCATTAAAGGTCGAGCTCAGCAGTACGACCCTAACTTTTACGATGAGACGTATGACTACGGTGGCTTCAGTATGATGTATGAAGAGCGGGGCCGTCGGCCTATGGGTGGCTTCTCCTCGAGGGGGCGTAGTAGCGGTGGCGGCTTTGATCGGATGCCCCCCAGCGGTGGCCGAGGCGGACACCACATGCAAAACAGGAGAGACTATGATGACATGAGCCCTCGCAGGGGCCCCCCTCCTTCCCAGAGAGGAGGAAGAGGAGGGAGTCGTCCTCCACGAAACATGCCCATGGGACCCCCACACCACAGGAGAGGGTGAGTGTGTATATATATAATTACATTATAATATATATACTTGTGTCATCTATTTTTGGCTTTGGCCAAGATTTTAAATTCTATTTTTTCATTAAGTATTGATTTGTGTTGACTGACAGTTGTGTGTGTCTTTGTTTTGACAGAGATGATCAGTACTCCTACAGCTCTCAGCGTGGCCACATGGATGAACGGCGGCAGTGAGTTCTTTATCTGGATCTGTGTGAAGTTTTTCTTTTGTTATCAGTCATGTTGGCTTTATGTTGTGGAACAGTATTTGTTACAGTAGGATGTGATATTAGCTCTTTGTCACATTGCTTTTTTTCTCTCCAGTGGGGAAAGACGAGGACGCAGTGATCGTTATGGAGGCAGCATGGTCAGTCTTTTTGTAATTTAATTACACGTTTCTAAACATATCTCACAAAGCTAGATCTCTTAACGTAACGTTTGCTATAAATGATTTATGTGCACATCTTGTTAAAAAAAAAATGTATGCAAAAGTACTGACATGCCCAAATTTTACCACCAGTCACATGACACAATCACAAAAGTAAACGACAGTGATTAAATAAATAGTAGGGGTGGGACGAGAGGAGATTTTTTGACTTTTTAAAATAGATCAACTCCTGCCGCGAGCAATGCCAGTTAAGCACCGCCGACGGATCCACAATTCTTTTCGGCAGCGCTTGTGAACATACTTTACGTCTGCCTACACTGGACGCGATAAAGCAACCATTGAAAACCATCTGGAATTTGTGTCAGCATGTCATAAATAGAACGTGGCAGTAGTTTCCTGTCGGAGATTTGCTGCGCTGCAACATACCACTATCGCGAGGATATCGCAAAGTATCTCGCAAGACCAATCGTGCCACGAGATCTCCTCACACCCCTAATAAATAGTTTGTTTGTTTTTTTACTCTGTGTAAACATTTGTGTTTTTGATTCTCACATTTCCGTTCTCTCATTTTTTGCAGAATGATGGATATGGTAAGTTTGTCTTTGAATACATTATAAATAAATAAATGATGAAAAAGTTGTCCAAAAATAAGTATTTTGCTGATTTTACTGATAAATATATAATAATAAATATTTACTGGCTGAATTCAACTAAATTGAGACTATTTGACTTAGGAAATACTACCAAAAGCGTGGCCCAATTTATTCAAGTCGTCTTCATCTATTAATAAAAGATTATTTACCATTTACCATTGTTTTTCTCAAATCAGACAACAATTCATCTTGGGATTCCTCTTATCAGTCTGGTAAGAACGGCATCCTGTTATAAAGAAGCAAAGCAGACTTTTATTTATTATTTTTTAAATTTCCAGTAATTGTAAATGATTCATTTCGAAATCTCTTTATGCTCAGGTGGAAGGAGTAGTTACAGTGAAGGTCCAGTGATCACCACACAAGTGACGATTCCTAAAGATGTGAGTAAATCACTCATAATGTAATGCTCTTTAGACATGAGACACATGTTTACCTTCGGTCTGCTGTGACTCTCAGCTGGCGGGGTCCATCATTGGTAAAGGCGGTCAGAGAATCAAGCAGATTCGTCATGAGTCCGGAGCGGCAATCAAAATCGACGAGCCCCTGCAGGGTTCTGAGGACCGCATCATCACCATCACAGGAACCCAGGACCAGATCCAGAATGCTCAGTACCTGCTACAGAACAGGTGTGTGACACATTCAACCACTTCAGCAGTTCACAGCTCATAATTAGTGAGAGCCGCTACTGTAATGCTGATAGTGTCATCACAGAATAGTCGTTGACTGATGGTTTCTCTCACGCGTTTTGTTCTCCAGTGCTCTGCACCTCTTGGGACGTCAGAACTAAGCAGCCCACTTTCTCAGGACCTCCATCCAGCTGCAGCTCAAGTCCTGTCACCACATGATGGCCTGACACGATGCATACCTGTCTGTCACCTTCATAGGAATCAATCATAAAATCGTACGAGCCCGAGCCCTCTGGTTGTCCTTGATTGTGGATTTAGTGGGATTTTTTTTTTATTTTTATTTTTTTTTTTATAAATATTCATTTTATATGGGCCAACTCTCACTTCACAGAAATCTTGGATAAGCAGGTAACTTCTGCTCAACAGGACTTTGTTGTTGTTTTCCCTGTTGGAGTGAATGTTTTGTGAATCCTGAAACTTTTCCACTATTCCAAACTCTTGATCCAGAATGTACACGGTCACCGCAATTATTTTGTTTTAAATCTTTTTGTACACCTGTTGATTTTCTGAGCATTCTAAAATGGCATTTGATAGAGAATAAAAAATGTAAATATCCAATGGAAATGATTACTATGGACATATGAATATATCCTATACTCTCTCTGTTCCATGCGTGAATTGTTTTATCCTCTGAAATACAGATATTTTCACCAGGTACTGAAGGCTTGCAGTACTTTTTTGTATGCATTTTCTCCTGTCTGTTGCTGGGTTTTTAAAAATCTAGTGTTTAAAAAAAAAAAAAAAGTGCTCTACCTCTGGAATTTTTTGTAGGTCTGCCATCCTAAAAGAAGGCCCACAATCATTGTATGTGTTTTTTTTTTTTGATCTTTATTTTTTTTACTTAAATTGTCTCTGAAGTTCTCCAGCCAGGCACATTTGTAGAGTTTGCCATTTGTCTGAAATAATAAAGAAATTGCCATTTTTCCAGTGTGGTATGATTTTTACATTGTGTCAGTACTGTATAATAAAAATCATCATGACTGGACTTATTAATAATTAAAAACATATAGGCCTACTTCACAAATTGATTTAACTATGATGGTTTTGTGCGTTTGTTTAAATTAGACTTTGCTAATTATAGTGAACATAATGTAACCAGAGTCTATGTCTCTTTTCTGTTTATGTTCCGTAAAACATGATGTTCTAATTTTGATTATATGGTCTGTTTCACTTTAGTATGACCGAGTAAATCTAATTGCATTGTATGGAATATTATAATTATAGTAAAATAATTGGAAGGCAGGCGTCGACTCGAGCACTTGGACCTACTGCAGCCAATTTGTCCTGTCCTGTGCTGCTTTGGTTTGCTTTGCGCGTTTATGCAAAGTAAAATGTGAAAAGTTCAACTTTGGCCGACAGAAATCTTTATGGCTTCACACCTTTATGATAAAAGTTCAGATATTGTTTGACACAGTTTATTACGACGGAGTTTTAGTGCCACCAAAAAAAGAAAAATCTAAAACTACGAGATGAAAGTCGTAATATTACGAGAATAAAAGTCGAAATACTACGAGGATAAAGTCAAAACTACGAGATTTAAGTCGAAATATAATATTTAGTATAATGCACTTGACCAGTATTGTGCAAATGACCCGGATGGAGAGAAGGCCACCAGATATAGGCATATTTTAATATTGTTTTGTCCGAGCGGCTGCTTGATGTTACTGGGATGAGATATAAGAACTATATTAATATCAAGAATATGATATTTATTAAAAGACTGCACAGGAACATCTTTTGATCTTAACATCAGCTCACACACATTCCTCTGGGGGTCGCTGAAGCTCTCTTATTTAACCCTTTTTAATAAACTAAAGACATTTATGTGGGATTATTAGCAGAATGTGTAATATTCGCGGGACAGTATGCTTGGAAATAATATTTCATGTCTTCCATTAGATTCGTTATAATGCGCCATCCAATAGCAATAAGATAGTAATTTTAAATCTCAGCTTTCAGGGGGTTTTTTTTTTAGCGAAATACGAATATGTATCTTATAACCTTACATATACATTATAGCCTGACATATAGCTGAAATCACGTTAGTTTAAGCGGCAGTGAAAGTCTATAATTTTCCAGATTACAATAAGACTTTAGTCTATAGCCTGTTTCCCTTCTGATGCTCCTTCACTTTTAATTTCCGCAAATATATATTACACATGATATCATTTCTGCTAATAATCTCACATTTAGTTTATTGATGAGGGTTAAATAAGAGAGCTACAGCACCCCCTGAAGCAATGTCGACTGAGTGTGTGAGCTGATGTTAATAATAATTTAATAAATATCATATTCTCGATATTAAGCGCTTTCTGGTGCCTATATCCTTCTCTCCATCCGGGTCATTTACAAGTGCACTATACTAAATATTATATTTCGACTTTAATCTCGTAGTTTTTACTTTATTCTCGTAGTATTTCGACTTTTACTCTCGTAACATTAGGAATTTAATCTCGTAATATTACGACTTTCATCTCGTAGTTTTAATTTTGGTGGCACTAAAGCTCCGTCGTAGTTTTCAGTATATACATTATTTTTGTCAAATTTTTGTTAAGACAACCTGTGGTGAAAATCACGTTTTAACGTTAATTCGTTACACCTTTTAGTCTGCTATTTTGTTACAAATATGCAAGATATTTGTATTACGCATTTAATGTGTCTAAAATGTTCAAATGGATAGCTCTGGGGAATGGTCCACTAATCTTGCAGCTGTTCACGAAATACATGGAAAGTCATTTATTCAATAATTCGTTTTAGTTTAGTTTTAATACATTTAAATTTAATTAGCCTTAAAGTTTCGCTATAAACGAATACTTGCGCAGTTTTGCGCATCTGTGGTCAGCTCGAAGCCAGAAGCCATGTGTGTTTTAGCGCTTGCCCAACACGGAAATCTACATCTACATCTAAATCTTTCGTGTGCATGCTCTTAAGTGTGAGGAGAAGAGCCTGTGATATCTTCAGTTGACAGCCTATAAAACCTGATGTACTTTGTACAGAGAGAAACCCGACCAAACACACAGACCTCCTGCACTCCTCATTTCTGCAGACTCGAGCGCTGACTAAATTAAAACAAGGACTTTTAACTGTTTTTGGAAACTTTACAGTGAGTATATTTTAACGAGTAACATGACAAAATGCAAATGTCAAGAAAAACAAATAAATATTACAACGGTTAAAAAGTTGTCATAAAATGTTAAAAATATCATTTAGTCGATAATGACTTAATATACTGCTAATTTTTGTAGTATACTGTGCACAGTATGCAATTTATCGCAATAATTATAACATATAACATTAATCAAATTGCATCATCACACACATCATGGCTGCGGTCCAAAGGCACACTGAGCAGCTGCTTTTTTTTTTTTTCTTACTTTTTGACGGCTACAAAATAAAACCTTTCTTTTTTATGACTACAGTAATCTGTCATGTTGTCGTTGTCACGTGACCTACCAGTTATCATTCACAAATGCTGTCCCATGGACTTGTGGGTGGGATAGTAATGTAGCTAAATGCAATCTCACCAGATGCATTAGATCATTCTGACACTGAATGTAGACATACCACATACTGTACTTAATTGTAGTGTGCCTATAGCCTCCATATTTCCTGTGACGCTACATTCTATATCACAAGTTAGTCTGGCAAAGCTGCCGTTTTAGAGCATTTCCGTTCCCAAAAAAGTGGGAACCAATGAGAAACGAGCTATCATTGCATTCTATTTGTTTTAATAGGATGCATCAACGTGCAGCATGCAAGCAGTACGCTAGTGTTCACTTCTCCACATTATTTCATACAGAAACCGATGGAGAAGCCACTGTCCCCTCGAGAGTCTGGTCAGTTTGTGGCCGAACGCAGTCGAGATGTGTTCGTGGATGAAGATGGAGTCAAACGTGTGGCGCAGATGATCTATGATCTCCGTGAGAGCGAGGAGTTCACAGCCAGCGGCTGGAAGAAGATGAATCCTCTGGCTCCTCCTCCAGACTCAGACGAAGCCATCAACTGGGTGTTTGTGACCGACACCATGAACTTCTCCTTCTGGCCTGAGAGGGAGGAAGAGCAGTGTGAGGTGGTGTGTAGAGGAAGCACCTATCGAGGGTACATGTCTCTCTGTGCTGCTGTGACCAGAGCTATGGATGAAGGTGATTGGACTTCTGTCTGTCTGACTTGCATCCCTCTCCTTTTTCAGAACATCCCCTCTTTTTCTCGCTTCCCTTTACTTTAAAGAAACATGGATTAGAAAGGCTTGATCGAACAAGGTGTTTTTTACACTACAGAAATGAACTGAAGTATATTTATTTGTCTCATATTTCATCAAGACCCAAAAGAATCATCATCTTGTGTAAATGGGCATCCGATGACCAGTGGTGTAAAGTACTTGAGTAAATGGACTTCGTTACAGTACTTAAGTATTTTTTTGGCTACTTTGTACTTGTA
>JAUMHI010000046.1:14466280-14485290 GCA_032359435.1 Enteromius unitaeniatus | reverse complement strand
ATTACTTTGGTGTAAAGCTGCTTTGCAATGATATGTATCATGAAAAGCGCTATACAAATAAATTTGAATTGAATTGATTAATCGCATTTGCACACCTATTTTTG
This sequence comes from Enteromius unitaeniatus, assembly GCA_032359435.1. Lineage (NCBI taxonomy): Eukaryota > Metazoa > Chordata > Actinopteri > Cypriniformes > Cyprinidae > Enteromius > Enteromius unitaeniatus. The sequence continues at coordinate 14,485,186 of JAUMHI010000046.1, read as the reverse complement.
TTGTGTTTCTACAAGAAATTAAGCAATATTTAAAAACTATTTCAACATCTCATAATAAAAAAGCAATTAGGACCTAATCAATTTGTACAAGCTACAAGTTTATAAATATTCTTCCCACGGATGTATGTTATTATGATAGGACAATATGTGAATATTTGAGATATAACTGTTTAAAAAAAATCTGGAATCTGAGGGTTTAAAAAAATCAACATATTGAGAAAATCGCCTTGGAAGTTCGCAATGCATAGTTTTGATACATCTACAGATATACACAAAATGATGAACATGATCTTTGAGAATTTTGAAATGAAAGAAAAATCTATAACTTTTATGTATTGTTGGCTATTGCTAATATAAACATGTTACTTATGACTGGTTTTGTGGTCCAGAGTCACAACTACTGCAGTATCATGTATTTACATTTATATAATTAAATAATTTTAGGATCCAAATGTCTTATTCGTCTTAAGTGAGACAAAAAAAAAGCGTAAGTCCAATTCTTTTTACAATAATGAGAAAATAAATTTTTTTCACTTGTGCAAAATGATAATTGGCCGATCATTGTTTGCGGATGATGGAGCTCTTTGGAAGATAGGAAGGAATGTTGAAAGGATACAAGAGGCTATAAATTTAGTGGAGGAATGGTCATATTTGTGGGGTTTTAAATTTAAATGTAAATCTGTTGAAGAAACAAAAGTAGTATTGTTTACTAAGAAAAAAATTATATATAATATAGAAGTTTAAATGTATGAACAAAGACTGGAACAGGTAAAGTCATTGAAATTCTTGGGGATGTGGCTAGATACAAAATTAACGATCAAACATTAATGTTAAAAAAAGAAAATTAATGATCATACTAATCGGATAGCTGACAAATGTAAAAATATATTAAATGTAATGAGATGTTTGACTGGGAATGACTGGGGAACTAGTAGAAATGGGTTAAGGAAAATCAATATAGCATTGATCAGTGTTAGATTATGGATGTTTTATATATGGGAGAACCTCCAAGACGGCACTACAAAAAATAGAAAGCTGTACAAGCCCAAGCACTGAAAGGCGCTGTAAGATTTAATTTACATTTTAATCTGGCTCCGTCTTAATCTGACTCCAATTTTAAGTGATCATTAGATTTAAAAATGTAATCTAATTAATTAGAGGCTTTGTAATTAATTAATCGAAATTAATAGCATTTTAATCGCATATAAATATTTGACCTGAGAACAGTGAGAATACGTTTTTTTCATATGGATTTTTAGTATACCATTGATTGAATAATGACTGAATACATAAGCTTAAGCAACAAAATATTGTTTATTTTTGTTCAACCAAGTCCAACAGACCAGTGCAATATTGCCATTAAGTGTAGTAGCAATAGGATATTTAGAAATATAGTAGCCTACATTTCAGAAATTCAGGAACTTTATATGTAGGTAGACCTTCTGTAAACTGTTTAATTAAAACACAAAACTAGTACGAATTTGGCAATATTTCCCAGCAGCAGCTCACACTATCTTCCATCACAGGCAACTAATTAATCTAGGACCTAATGTCGTCTGGCGTCGGCCGGAGCGCCATCTCGTAACACAAACTCGCCAGTCTGATAATTACTCAGCGGTCAGAAGGAGACTCATATTTTCTTTGCCAGCCTCCTACTGCTTGCTTTTTGCAAAAAATATAGTTTACTTAGTCTGTGCCATACCCAACGTGTTAACTTCAGTGATAGCAGAAATCATGAGGTCAGAAAAATACATAACCTCAACGAATCAAAAAGGCATACCTGACTTTCAAGGAGACACACTGCAGGATGAGAGGTACCTGGAGGTTTAGCCCCAGAAGTCCTCGCATACATACAGTGTGGGAGTTTCTGGCTACAGATTTCCCCCTGTGTTGTCTCACTCTTTTCCTTAAATACTCCAGACCAAGAAAACAAATCTCTCTATTAGTTGTAAAAACACAAAAGGCCTTTGGTTTGTCAGCAGTTCTCTTGCACCTGGTTGGAGGTACCCATCTGTCGCTTTAGGGGGAGTACACTCCCCTTAGCAGCAAACCCAATTCTATAAAAGTTTTCAATCTTTTTAATAATATAAGTGACTGCTGTGATATTAAGACCATTTTACCAATCGCGCAAAGACTTAGAACAATACTAGACATGAATATGTTATGATTGGGAATTCTGAAGTTATATATATTGCATTGTGCACATTTCTTTCAGCACCTCCACGTCCCTTTAGTGACCTGGTCTATAAACCCAGAGGGATAAGAGGGGGCAGATAAGAAGATTCCCAACCCCTCAGATTAGGAAGTGGATTGTTTTATTGCCTGTTCTTGAGCCACGAGAAGTTCCTGAGTTTTGACTTCACGAGGAGATCATCTCGCTCTTACAGCACTATGGATATGTAGTGAAAATATAAAACTACACCGATAGCAGCACTTCATGTAGAGATGGGAGAAGTACCTTTACAATTAGAAAACAGCTCATCATGAACTACTGGATTAATCTACAAGGTCAGACATTAAATAGGAATCCAGCAAAAAAAATTCTTAATCTGAGTTGGGAATATGGGAAAGATAAAATGAATTTTTTTGGATGGGATAGTGTGGAAGTGGCTAAAGAAATGGGATTAAATAATAAAGGATTTAATGAATAAAGACCAGTAGCAGTAACACCACCATGGTTATTTCCTGTGGCTTTTATGGATTTGGACTAGATAGGAGTAGGGATTTTAAAAACATGTCAGGAATGATAGAAGATAGAATGATGACAATATATAATGGATTTTATACATAATATAAATGCAATTTATACAGATGGATCCAAGAGGATGGATACGGGAAAAACAGGTTTTGGTGTTTTTATACCAGAAGTGGGAATATCAATAAAGAATAGAACAACAGATCACTTGGCAATATATACAGTAGAGTTAATGGCTATAATTACTGCTTTGTACTGGATGGAGGAAAGTGGATTGAAAAAAGTAGTTATATGCTCAGACTTCAGTTCAGCATGAATGTCAATTAAATCATTATCATCAAAGTATAGACAGGACTATTTATGAAATACAGGACATTTTATTTAGACTTCAGAGAATAAATGCAGTGATAGTATTCATGTGGGTTCCAGCTCATATAACAGGAGTTAAAGGAAATGAAGCTGCAGATGCTTTAGCTAAAGAGGCATGTGATATAGATGAAATTATGGACATAAGCAATAGTTAAAATTAACATAATAAAGGAATGGCAGTATAACTGGGATAGGGAAGCAACGGGTAGACACTATTATAGAATTCAAAAGAATATATGAAAAAAGAAGGATGTGTACAGGAAATAATAAAAATGAAGGTATAATTACGCGTGTGAAGGTATAATCAGCATGTACTATGTCATTGTCAAAAATATATTGCAGAAAGAGAAATATTAAAGGAAGAAACTAGGGAACAAGGACTAGTAGGAATGAACTTTTCAGACATACTTAATGGTCATAATATTAAATTATTTGAGAATAACTGGTTTAATTAATAGAATCGATTTAGTATGTATTGAAAAGTACCTTTTCTTTTTTTCTTTCCTTCTTTTGATGAGTGGGAGGTCCAGTACAGTAGTTGGCGGTGATGCACCTTAACGTTGGATGCCAACCGCCATTAAAACAACAAAGAATAATAATAATAAGAAGAAGAAGAAGAGCTTGAGCTTTCAGAGCCTCGAGACGCCACCTGGAGTCAACACCAGCGACGGACAACATTCTCTCCCCAATAAAAAGCAGACAAAATAGCAAAAAAAATCAACCAGAATGAGAGATACTATAAATATTCCTTTTGGTAAAGAAGAAGTTAAGTCAATAATTAAAAAAGAAATGATGCAGAAATGGCAAAAGAGATAAGAATGGGATGAAATATTAGAGATATGAGAGAGTCAGTTTTAACCAGGCTGAGATTTGAGCACACTGGATTAAATAAAACATCATTTCTGTTAGGTTAAAGAAAATCTAATGAATGTATGGAATGTAAAATTACAGAGATGTAGAACATATTGCGAGAAGTATTGAGAAGAAAGGATTAGACTGAAACAAAAGATTAATCAGATAGGAAGAAAATGGACTTGAGAGGAGAGGGGGGTTAAAGATGCACAGGATGCAGATTTAGAATACTGGAAGTATTACCTATGTAAAGTGTTTTTAATAAATATAAAATAAAACTATAATTCATGCTGTGTGCTCCGATACAGTAGGTGGCGGTATGCACCTGATTCGACATGTTCGCAATAAAACAAGAAAAAAGAAGAAGAAGGAGATCCTCTCGTCTCTGTTTGCAGTCTGTACTTGCTCGAAGACGAGGACACCGACCGACAGACAGAAACAGGTGAAAGTTTGCTCGAAATCTACCCGAGATGTGCTGACTAGCATTAAACCCGTCCAGGAAGAGCTGAAACACGTTCAGCACCGGCGAGATAAAAGAAGTCTAAGCTAGCGACGCTTTGGGTATCAAACTAGACCTCAGCATGTCTAGGCAGTTTTTTAAAAGCCTGGTATATATAAAGACAATAAATCGGAGCTGTTCTTCATCTAGCTACGTCCACCAATACAACAACAGTCGGTTATTTACTAAATTTGCACCTTTTTATTTTGCGAAGTGCTTATAACACATTTGTTTCGTTGTTATTCAAATGTTTTTTTGTTTGTCACTTCGTTATACGAACAGACATGTCTGTTATGTTTTTATAGCACTGCTTTTTTTTATTGAAACACCAGCACTAACCCTGATCTCTCAGAGACGTCTGCAAGACGTATTTTTTAGTGTTTACTCCTCTGCAAAAAGTCTAAAGGACGTTTCCCATCACGTCAAATAGTTGTTTATTAGATGTATTTACGATGGTTGTATGCAAAACAGACCATTTAAAGAGGTCTGTCAGATGTTTGTACACCGCAGATGCTGTCCAGATCAAGGGATCCTTTACAGATGTCTTGCAGATGCTCTTGTGATGTGTGTTTATTGTGTGGTTGGCAGGTTCAAGATGGCATCGGCAGTGATCTCAGTACCCACCACAGCGTCCCGCTTCGCTCTGCTGCAGGTCGACTCGGATTCAGAGTCCGATTCGGATGCAGGGAAACCGAAGGCGGGTCGTGGAGCAGGAAAGCCTCGCTCGGGGAAGTCTCCTAGCGGGAAGACCAACCAAAATAATGACAAAAAGAAAGAGAAGAGAAGAAGAAAGAAGGAACAGCAGCAAAGTGAAGCCAATGAGGTAAAAATCTGTATCTATTAGGCACATCTCCGTTCATTGCATGCAACTTTACGATGAATAAAGGCAATGCAATGCTGTTTGATAACCGCTAACAGAAGAACGGTCAATTGCGTGCTTGAAAACCCCCCAGACAGTGACCATGTGCTGAATGCGTCTCTCGCAGAGACTGATCAAGGAGGATACTTTAAAGACTGGTGCACTCAACCTTCTGCGAAATTAAGCTTTGTGCTCGTGCATCCTACCTCTCTCCTTTGACACAAATCAAAATATTCCATAATATTTTCATATTTGCAACGTAACGTATCAGAATGCTAAACTATTATTCATTTTGGAAAGTAAAGGCTTTGTGTTTTATTTTAATGAAGTACCAACAGCGCTGTCAAGTTAGCAATTCTGGAACTGCTGTGTGTGTGTGTGTGTGTGCCGACACTGTCACTTTGGCTCTATCCTATCCAGTACTTTTTTTTTGTACTTTTTAAACCAGTAATTTAAGTAACAGCAGTTTCTCGATATTCTGATTTATTGACCGACAGTCCTGTATAGAAGCCTTTTTAATCCACTGAAGAGAGAAAAGACTTTTTTTCTTGCAATTGCAAGTTCATATTTAGCAATTCTGACTTTTGTTTTTCTCAGAATTGTGAGCTGTTAGGTCCGAATTGGGGGATATAAACTCACGTTTGCTTTTCAAAAGCAACAGTTACAACTTTTTTTTCTCTGAATTTTGAGAGATAAACTCACAATTGCGAGTTATAAAGTCCAGCTCTGAGGATGAAAAAGGCTGATATTTTCTCAGAATTGCTCTCTCAATTCTCTCCTAATTTCCTACAAATAAATAATGTTTGCTCATAAAGGTGAAAGTAATACAGAATTCGGAACGGTAAAGGATCTACCTTTATTTCTGTACATTTACTATATCAACAAAACGTTGCGATTTAAATAAAAATAACAAGAACAGAGGATAAGGTTTCTGCTTTCTTTGATAAATGTAAACCTATCTCATGTAAATGAATATAGCATGGTTTTATTTTGTCAATATTTCTTCTATGACAAATCATCTGATAAATCGATGTAAAATTGGAAGGATGCGGGGCAAAATGGCCGGGAGTCATAGCGGTATCCTGCAGAGGCACATTCAGCGTAAACATCCAATATGTTAATCTAATGACCAATAAAAGATCAGCATCTACAGCAGACGGACAAACCACTCTGGATGCGGTCGTAGTGAAAAAGCCAAAGACAACATTAATGTTACATTATTCCGCTTATATGGCTATTTACCTAATTTAACAAGAAAATATTTTATTGGCGTATTTTTAACGAATTGGTTTGCTTTCAGTTTTAAGACACATGATGTACAAATAACACGAACATGCAAATTGGTTTAATAATTTGGAAATATAATGTCAAGCATGTTATTAAAAGACAAACACACACACACATATATATATAACATATAAATGTTTTTAGAAAAAAAATAACGTTATTAACCAGTTTTTGTTTTCTAGAAAACCGTTTTCTGAACGCATTGTTTATTGCGGAACGCAAGAATAGAAACGTTAAAATATCAATTCTGCTCGGAGTGAACCGAATGGATTTTTGGGGGGTTTTAAGCCCTGATTGCAGGTTTAAATTACAATTCTGAGAACAAATTCAGAATTGTGGGCTAGAAAGTTGTAATGACCTTTTTTAATAGTTTTTGTAAATGGGCTTCCATACGCCTGTCCCCATGTTGAGAGAACTCAGGGGTACGTGCAGAGGCGCTGTGTAAACAGTAGTGGTTATTGTAGTTCTAAATTAAATGTGAATATGCATTTACTCCTCTCACTTACACAAAAACAGATTATGACACAAACCTGCAATTATTAAACATGTCATTCGTGTATATCTGCCATGTTTGTAGTTCTGAACCGAATCCTTCGCCTGGAAATTTGTCTTTTATTGTTTATTGTTTCTGTATGTCCTTCTGCTTTTTGTTGTCAAATTTGTATTATTCTGTCTATAATTTACTTGCTGTTAATTCTGTATATCATTTGTTTAGGTGTTTATTCCGTCATCTATATATTTGTCTTCCTGTGTATCGTTCTGTCTATTGTTCACTCCAGAGATGTCTTTCTACAAAGTTGAGCCCCATGTTTGTTTAAGGAACTAGCCATGACCTAGACAGTTGTTTATAATATCCTTACAGGCACAGAGGGTGTTGTGTTGTAGTAGCTCTGTTTTGAGTAAAGCATCAGCTGAATGATTAACAAAGAGTGTTTGTCGTTACACACTGCAGCTCAGAAGTCTTGCTTTTAAGAAGATCCCTCAGAAGTCAACAGCACCTCCCTCCACCCTCACGCTGCAGGATTTAGCCAATGATCTGATCAACCCGGCTGCGGTCCAGCACGGCTCCAAGCCCCAGGAGAGCTGGCAGGAGTGGAAACAGAGAGATGAACAGGTAAACCTTTTCACTACACCTCAGTATTTGACTTTCACATGGCCCATTTCTCTCTGGCTTTATGCAAACATCTTCATGCTTGTGATTGTTCCAGCTGACCAGTGACTTGTATGAGGCAGATCTGGAGAAGGCCTTGATGCTCAGTAAACTGGAGTTTGAGGAACATAAAAAGGTACCATCAAGGTGTAGCTAAGTTAACAGTAATACCACATCTTTAAAAATATTCAAAACACTTGAAAATGTGATTATGTAGAAGGTTTTCATCTAATAAAAAAAGATTTGTTTTATTATTTGTTATGTTCAGGTTTTTTTTTCTATCCTGCTCATAAAAAAGGTCAATATTTTAAGAAACTTTGCACCCAATCTTCAGTCAAGGAGCCTATATACAGTCAAACCAAACTTTGTTCAGGCACCATCAACATTTCTTATATTATCACAGTTTATTCACTAAAGTTTGGAAATAAAACAAAAAAGTTTTATAGTAAAACATGACAAGAACTCGGAGTAAGAACAACTTTGTCAGAACAAATTAATCTTGATCATTTCAGATAGCTTTGATAGAAAGCTATGTAATGAAATCAGTTGAATAGCTGGCAGTTGTTAATTTTAAGTTTAGAAGAAAAAAAAAAACAGTTCAGGCCGAATTTGCACCACAGCAATTTTTATTTAACGGCAACTTGTAATTTACTTTTGTGTGTTTATCATCACATAAAATATTTATAATTTAAAACGCATCAAGAGGTACGAATATATTTAATATTCTGTTCATATCCTCCCTCTCTCTCTCTCAATATATATATATATATATATATATATATGTTATATAGTATGTGTGTGTGTGTGTACAGTAATTGTAGTATTAGTAGCTGGTTTTTGTATTCGTATATTATGATACATTCAGATAAACCAGATACACCTGCATACTACAACTTCTAAAGTTTAGTTTTCATTTTGAAACAGTAGTTATTAATAGCTCATTTACAATTGCTTTGAAAGGTTTTACTGGTTTTACCATGGATTGGTATGGATGGTAGCTTACCATGCATCGGAAGCTTGCACGTTCTTGATATGTTTCTGACATTACTCTGCTTTGTGCGTTAGTGACATAAAATGTGGCGAAAAAAAAACGAAATGTGCTAAAACACTATAGCCATTTGAATAAAGGATGGACAGCAGCTCATCCAGTGCAGGGTGGAATCACATATCCAAAAAACAGAAGCCACTTGGATGATGACAAGTGTATACACGCCGTGACCTGATATGCTGATGATCACGGAGATCGCATGTTAAAACCAAGTGTATTTGCAGACTGAGGAAGAGCTAATGTGAGACCAGTTGAAGAGATCTAGAATTATCATGAATTAAGTGCATCTAGTATATATGCTTTCTTTATGCTGCACACACACAGTTCGCTATTAAGAGCTTCATTTAGATTCTACTTACCTCATTCTGAAATAAAAATCCTAATTTTTATGGTATAGTGATTTGTTTACCATCTACCACATGATAATACAGCTGGTAAATAAGTATTGAACACATCCTCACCATTTTTCTCAGTAAATATATTTCTAACTGTGCTGTTGATAGAAACATTTCAACATGTTGTTTTAGCTCTCTAAAATGTAGTGACAAATGTAAGTACTCCCTTTTGTGGTTACAGTGAGATGTAGGAAGTCAATAGGTCTATATGTAATATATACTGTATTATATAATGTAATTTAATGATTGCAGTTGGTTTTTGATTTTTAGTGTATGTGGGTTGTTTTTTTTTGTTGTCTTTTTCAACTACGCAGTAAATGCTTTTTATTGTGTAATCTTGCAATCTCTCAAGGATGCCGGAAGAACTGAGACGGCATCCCCAAAAGCGAAAGCAGGAGGAAAGAAGGACAGGAAGAAGAATCAGCAGGGAAAGGACAAACGAGTGACGGTGTCTCTTAAAGACTTTCAGCAGGAGGGTGGCGTGGGTGAGAATTATGCTTTCTTATCATGAGAGACACGTGACTTTTTCTGTATTACCTCTCTAACTGACCGTCTCTGTCACAGATCAGCTCAACAAGAAGCCTGACAGAGAGGTGAGGGGTTAATATCAGCATACAAACGCTGGTAACTGTGAGGATCTCAGTCCCCCCGAGGGCCACAAGGACTTACTCCAGAAAAACAAACGTTTTACAACATGTATTTTTTAGGGCTGTCCGTGTGTTAGATAATGCATTAGAAGAATGAACAAATGTGAATTAGAATTTTGAATCTTCCATGAGCAATAATCAAATATGAAACGTCTTTCTTTGTGCTTTTGCTGTAATTATATAGTGTGCAGTGAACCGTTCTATTTGCAGCTTCGTTTTCCTGATGTTGTTTTTCTTTTCTTTTGAAGCCTGTGAATCCAGCGTTGCGTGACGACAAGTTTTTCAACCAGCTGGAGGACGATGTGAGCCGCATCGTCCAGCGGGACAAGCGCCGAGAGCAGTACAGCAACAGCGCCGGGCACGAGGTCAACACCTCCTCAGAGCAGGAGCAGGTCAGAAAACTCTCTTGCTCACTCTTCTTGAGCCAGACACAAAACATAAAGAAGATGCAGATTTTATACAAGTCTGTTGTACTGCAGTGTAACATCGCAACCGTTATGTATTTTCTTTCTTAAAACTCACAGGATGTGAGAACCGAGCAGTTAAAATATGAACTGGAAAAGAAAGACAAGGAAATTATAAAATTGAAAAAGACAATTTCACAATGGGAGGTAAGATGATGTGCTGTGGAGAGGTCCTTTCTAAAGAACATGTGCATATGCAAGTAAAAAATTAAATTTTAATATGATTATTTTTTATTTAATTTTTAAATTCGTATTTTTAGTTTAACTGTCACAGGGCCACATAATTAACTGAAAAACATATTACAACTTTAGTAGTCAGCATTTGAAGTGGATCATAACCTTTTATCAGAGTTCTCCAAAAACAATACCCTTTATTGTTTTGTCAACTTTGATGAACTTTTATGATCCACTTCAAATGTTGACATGAAAATTACAATATTAAGGCTTATTTTGATTTTGTCAGATGGAAATACATTTAGGCTATTTTTTGTTATTAAGTTGATAAATAATTGCTGTGATGGTTTTCATGTTCTCCTGGAATGTGTCTTTGAATAGCATGCTGTGATTAAGAGCATATTTGTGTTTACTAATTGTCTTTTTATTTCAGGAAAGATATAAGGAAGTGAAGGCCAGAAACGCTCAGCTGCTTAAAATGCTTCAACAGGGAGAGAGTAAGTGGAAAATATCATACACTCCTGACATACTGCAGACTAGCATTCATTCTTGTTATTTATTCAACTTTATTTGCATTCAGTGAAGGACAAAGCTGAAATTCTGCTGCAGGTGGAGGAGCTCCAGAACATTAAAGAAGAGCTATCCTCACAGGTGTGTGTCTGCACTCGTTCACTGAATGCAGTAGCTTTGGCCTTTAATCATAGTGTTGCGTGTGCGTACCAAAATGTGTCTCCCTTTTCCAGGTGACACAATTACACACAGCTCTGGAGCAAGAGAGGTCAAAAGTGAAGGGCTTACAGTCGGAGCAACCGAAACATCAGGTATAATACATCTAAACTTACTAAGACTATCGCATTAACGCAGAATTTATATTTAAATCAGCATAAGTTAGGGCTGGGCGATATGGCATTAAAAAAAATAAAATAAAATAAGAATATATATATATATATATATATATATATATATACATTTTTTGAATGATTTTTAAAATATTGTACTTGAAAATGTAAACATAACATGATTCCATTATCTCGTTCTTTTATTGACCCTCTGGTTAAAGAAATGTATATGCCAAATGCATCACACAACAAATCACTTAAGTATCTTGGTAACAGAACAGAAAAAACTGAAAAATGGATCGGCTGATGTCAATATTTGAAAAATGCCAAATATCGGCTGATACATCGGCCTTGGCCATATATCGATCAACCACTAGTTGAAACATTTTGTTCTGTTCACTGTTGCCATTCACATATTGTCAAAGCTAATAATTCCATTCAAAATTACAAAGGTAGTGTTTATATACAGCAGTGGAGTTGCATATAACATGATAATATTTTGCCCTCTGTCAAAATGAATTGCTTTGGAACAAATAATAGCTTAATTAGACCAAAGATTGCCTGTGAGATTTACTCAAAACATATTCCCCCGGTTTCACAGACAAGACTTAACCCTAATCCTAGACTAAAATGTAAATCTGAGCTGTTTCAACTAAAAGAAACCTGCACTGACTGATCTTAAAACATGCCAGTGTCTTTGTTTTGTCTTAAGATGCATGCCAGCAATGCCTTTTTCTAAGGCATGTATCTAAAATATAATTAAATGTCCTAATTGAACTGTGATCTAATCCTGGTTTTAGGCTAAGCCCTGTCTGTGAAACCGGGCCATTATATCTTAAGTTTAACCTCTATAGAGAAATCAGAGCCTGCAATAAATTCCAGTAGATCTGGCTGAGATGAGGCGCTCTCTCTGTGAGTTCATGAGTGCTAAATGGCTGCTAACACTCTAAAGCTCACATTTCTGAAAATTCCTATGCTAAGTTTCAAATAGACATTATTAACAAACTGCATATTTGAAGTCTAAGTACATTCTCACCTAAAACAGTATAATTTTTAAAGTTATATTTGAGCATCTGCCATGACACTCACTGTGAGAATATGGCAAGCAAAGTGATGCAGTTACAAATGTTCAAGCAGTCTGAGTTAAGGTATCACTTGAATGTGTCACTCTTATCAATCAACCATATTCAAGGACCAGAAAGGACTGTTGTGTGAATAATTTCAAAATATAAAACGTAATCATCCCGCAAACGAACATTTCAAACTGTTTTTTACAGCATTTCTTTCTACAGAGCATAACATTGGTCCAGTTTAAGAAACCCTACAGTCAAAAACAATATTGACATCACTTTCTCAATGAAATAATTTATTAATTTTTTTCTAGGGGAACCGGAAGGGTAAAAAAGCATCAGACGGGGACGTATGAAGATGCATGTTAGAGGACAGACAGCTTGAATGTTTCAGCTCCTTTATCAAGCTGCTAATGTCTTTAGTAACTCTTCGAAACACACACGCACTCTTAACCAAACTACCACCGTCACGCATACACTTTTGCTTATTACTGCATGGTTCTGTTAGCCTGGTCACAGTGAACAGAAGTTCTGCTTCTACTCTGTAGAATTTCTCCACTTCTGTTGTCTGCACTATGAATCAAAGGCATACAATTCTGAGTTCTTTTCAATAAAGATGCTAATCTACTTTTTCAAAGTGTTTTGGTTGTTTATGCTCGATACTAACTGTTGTTTCATTCTTGCCAAATGTTATGTTTTTAGGTAATTAATGCATTGACAGCGTTCAGTCCATTTACTTCACTCAATAAATCAATAATACTCAAAGCAGGATGCAGTTGAGGACAAAAGCACTGATTACATTTAGAGGTTATGCTTGAAGCTGAACCGTTTTGTTACTTTACATCTGAACTAGTTACATTTTTCACTTCAAGTCTCAGTATAAAAATTAAAATACATTTTTTGTCCTTTAAAGGCACACTGAAGGTGCAATGTATTTGTGTAAATCGTTTGTTGATGTTTTTTTAATGTCTCAGTTCACCCAAAAGTAAAAATTCTGTCATTATTAGCTCACCCTCAAGCAGTTCCAAACCTGAATGAATTTTTGTTCTGCTGAGCACAAAAGATATTTTATTGTAACCAGGCTGTTTTGGTCACCATTGATTTACAAAAGGAGCTTCTTAATAATATTATATTCCTGTTTGTTAGTGTTTCACAATTGACTGGTGCAGTGTGTAAGGATGTTAGTCTTTGTCGGGGTTGCATTGCTGCACCAGTAGGTGGCGACAAGTTTAATGAATCCGTATGATTCACTGAATTATTCAACACATTCTTCCCATTTTTTTTTTATTCTAGAAATTTTCATCACATTTTCAGATTTATTTATTTAGTTGTTTTAGGAATATAAATCACACTTACAATTTCTGATTGTTATTAGTTTTTATTAGTTGTTTAAATGCATTTTCAGTTTTATTTATTTCGGATTTTGGTTATTTTAGTTCAGTTTTCTGGTTGTTTATTATTATTATCACTAATATTTAATTATTATGCAGCAATATTCTAAACATTCTTATTATTATTTATTTATTTTTTACAAAAACATACTACTTCAAATTGCATTACATTCGAGTTTAAACAGTGAAAACATATAAAATAAGTACTTTTACTTTATGTATTATGGTTTTGCTGTTACACAAATAGTATTAGCCTAGTAACAATTGACTCTTGACTAGAAAGAATTCGATCCAGGTGAAGCCGCTGATGTATCTGATGGGACTGAACTGATGGAGGGATGAAGGGAGGGAGCTCAGAAGGGAGGGAGGGGAGAGAAGCGAAAAGGGGGCTCGTTCTCCCGCACATATAACGCGACATCTCTCTTTCCTCCTCTCCTCTGGCGACGTACGCGACGCGCAACCGACTCCCCGCGCTTCTCTCCCAAACCAAGCTTCGCGATGCGGAACCCAGAGCCATGAAAATGCTTCGGTTCCGGAGTCCGAGCATCTCCTCCCTCGCGCAGGAGGTCCGGTGCACGGTTCGCCTGCTCGACGACTCCGAGATCGCGTGCAGCATCCAGGTAAGCGTGCGCTCAGTGACGCGGTGCGCTCCCGTATTGCGATGAACTGTCATGACGCGTATCATTAATGCATCGTGAGAAACGGGCAGACTTGCCTCTTTGAGGTTTGTTTAGGTTGAAGGTGTCTTGGGAGTGATGACGCGTTCGTCGGGGTTTGCGCGTGTCATTATTATTATGTCATTATTGCCTGAATCGCTGTTAAAACTGTTACGCCATTGACTTTCTTTGTACGCAAGACTCGTACACAACATGCGTTTCATTTGAAAATAACAGAAATGCGCAAAAAATGGAACTGGTGGAAGGCTGCTGGGTGGTAATTTAATTTACGGTGTTTTTGTGGAGGTTTGGGAGCGGAAAACATGATGTAAGGCAGCGCGTACACATACAAATAAAGGTGCTCCACGATGCCATAGAAGAACCTTTTCTTGTTGTCTAAATGGTTCGAGCACCTTTCTGTTTTTAGAAAGAGCTCTTCGTCGAACCAGAAATGTATTTCTCTCCTGTAAAGCCTCCATGTGTCTCGTGCGCTTTTTTTTTTACAAATGATTTTAAAAAATGCTGAGAACGTCTGTGATCGAAAACAGTTTGCTTGCGTTTCATTTGTAAAGTCAAGTGACTTTTGTTTAGCTATATCAGTAGTTTTAACCCTTGTAAAAAAGAAGGATCTAGGCTTTTGCATAATGTGAATATTAATTATGGGACTATTTAAGTACTAAGTTCAAAGGAATGCACTTAAGTGACATGCATGTTATTTAAAATCATATACATTTTTTACATTTAAATTTAATGTTAAACAATTAGTTTAACAAACACTTAAGCAGGACTTTAGCATATTTATTTGTAATTTATAAATTAGTTATGTTGTCTTATATGGATAAAGTGTGTTGCTGCACATATTGAATATTCAATACTCAATCAATAAAAACAATATTCTTTAAAGTAATTTTTGTTGAAACGTAGCCTATGTCATGTATTTAAATATATTTGTAAGAACTCATTTGTTAATGCAGTTGCAGTTTAATCAGTTTTAAATATATGAACATTAAATACTACAGTTACAATTATAGTCAAGTACTTTACATATGGTTTAGTCAATCTCAAAATACGTGTACTTAAAACATTTGATTTGAAATGTGCTTTGAAGGAAAACTCTTAATTGGACATTATTACATATTGCATTGTTGTTTTATTTATATTATCTGAAAGCAGTAAAAAAAAAACACACATACACATATATATATATATTTAGAAGTACACGAGTGCACTTTGAATACAAGCATACTTATTTTTCACAAGGGAGTGTCTTACAAATCTCAGATGAGCGAACCAAAGGCAACTAAGGCATGGAAAAAAAGGACCCATGTTAGCGCTTGAGACTTGAGTAACGCAGTTATAATGACTTGTTTATTTAGTCTCCAAGCATTTGGCATTGCCTTTGGTAAACCAATGAAAACACTGCAGAAATGTCTTAATGTACCAATGGTCCCCAAAAATCCTATCTGAGTAGGCGGATCGCTACTTTTTGAGACGCATCCAATGAATGTCTTCCCATCGTGCTGTCAAGATAAATGAGCAAACCCATTTCTGGGAAAGGCTCTTGACAAAGCACTTCCTTTCAGAACATTCTTGGAAACAATAGAAACATCCAATCCACTGCAAATCTGCATGCAGTTTTGCTAATAAAAATATAATCGAATCTATAAAGGCCAGGAGGCAGCCGTAATATGGTTACTGTCATTCAGCTCTGATGCAGACTTAAGTGTTTGATGATAACGGATGATGATGTGGATGTGTAGTCACTAATGTACGTACTGTCTAATGGAAGCAACATCCATTTCCTGGCTTTCATTGTCAGAAAGCTACACTACGATGGTGAAGTCAGGAAATCGTGCTCTTATTATGGTTCTACCTCGGGTTCAAGCTACTCTCAAGCTACTCTTCAAGCAGCTAAAATACTTTCTGCTAACTTTTAAAGTATCTCTTGAGTACTTTTCTGTAGTATCTGGAAGAGGTGAAGTGTAAGGAAGCATTGACAGGGAGATTGATGTGCATCCTGGGCTGTGTTTCTTTCTTCGTTGTGGTGTTTATAAACTTTTGAGCTAAAAGAAGGAGCATTCTCTTTGGTCTTATGAATATTTTAGGAAGCCACGAGGCTCTAATGGCTTCTTGTTCTGTGATGGCTTTCTCCTGCATATTTCATGACCACCCTCATTGACAGACGCTGCACCTCTGTCGGTGCACTTTTACATGTTATAAGCACTAAGTTCTTACTTTTCCATCAGCTACACGAGGAGTTAAATGCTGAGTTTATGTTTGCTGTGTCGTGTATGTTGTAGGTCAGCAGTTAGTTCTGGTTCTTGAGTTTGATTTGTCTGAAGAGTGCTGATATACAGACCTTTGACTTTCCACTGTGTTTGCTCATTCCTGATAGACTGTCAGTCCAAGACGTCTCATCAGAAACCCTAATTATTGAATTCATGTAATGTGACTATATAGAAATGTGGGTTTTTTTTTTTTTTAGAAAAAAGTCAGCATAAAAGAAATTCCATAATTTATAATGAACTTAAAGTGCTCTATTTTCATGTACTAATTTTGTATGAAATTATTCTTTAGTATTTCTTAAGATAATCTTAAGAATATCTAAGTATATAGGCTACTCAACTATGCTATTTTTTGCTATTTAAAAGAAGAAGAAAAAATTAGATGCCATGTGTAGTACGCTTGAACTCATGTTTCATACCCTAGTTGTCACATCCGTTCACCCGTTCATTCTCACCTGACTATTGATTAAGATCACTGTGGATACTTACCTGCAAGAGTTAAAAGCCTCCTTTGCCAGTAGCTCGACGGCTGAGCTCGAGGTAACTACCTGTGGAAACCCGCTGATGTCCTGCTTTCTGTTTCCTGCCACAAATGTCTCTGCCTCTGCCTGCACCTGTAAGAATACTTACCGTTCATTCCTCTGTCTTGTTGATGAGAGGCGATCAGGAGATCGCTGTGAAACTGTGTCTTCACATTACTTCGCCGTACTGAACGCTGGGAAACACTGCCTCTGCCTGCACCTGTAAGAATAATTTCTGTTCATACCTCTGTCTTGTTGATGAGTTGCGATCGGTGATCGCCGTGTGCCAATGTCACTGAATTACCTGTCACGTATGCTGTGAAACACTGCCCCTGCCTAAACCTGTGACGATACTTACCTGTGTTGTGAAACTGTGATCAGGAGATTTGTAGAAAGACTAAGTTACTGCATTTACCTGCTTATTATTTGATTTACTGCCTTTCCTTTTGGCTATGAATACCATTTGAATTTGTTTAATAAATAACAGTGTTTCACTCACCTTCTGTCTCTCGCCCTGTTACTGAGCGTTAAGAAGCTCAGCCCATAACCACATTCTCTCCCCAACAATGGAGACCTCAAACTTGGATGAGGAAGGAGCGTATCAGGCAGTTCTTCGAGCACTTGAGGAGATACAAGCTCGTTCACCCTCCGCCAGCCCAGTAGGTCGACAACCTCAGTTTTCCGGTGAAAACTTATCATGTAATGGTTTTCTGTTGCAGTGCTCGTTGTACTTGGAAATGCAGCCCAGCCACTTTCCCACTGAGCAAAGTAAGATTGCTCTTATAATTACCTTGTTAACCGGTCGATTCTTGCAGTGGCCAGAGGCGCTTTGGACCGGGGAGAGCCAACATTTGTCATCCCTGGAGCTATTTCTCAGACACTTTTGAGAAGTTTTTGGAGAACCTGCTACCCCAGTCTCAGTTCAAGAAGAACTCAGGCAAGGCACTTCCTCTATCCATGAATATGTACTTCAGTTTCGCACTCTGTTGTTAACCAGTGGGTGGAATGATACTGCCTTATTAGCTGTGTTCCACAGGGGTCTGAGAGCTGACATCCGCTCACACATGGCTATCTACGATGATAATGTGGGCTTGGAAAATTTCTTAAAGAAGGCAGTTCTCATCTCCCAACATTTCACAGCATTTCCACCACTCGCAGTGTCTACCCCTAGAGACAGAGGCTGTGCCGAACCTGAGGCTGTGCCTCTGCTGTGGAGAAAAATGCCATTTCATTCGGAACTGCCCTGTCTGTCCACCTCGTAATCAACCTATTAATCTTATACCTCTAATCTCTGCCCTCCTTCGTTTTGACACTCACCTGTACACTGTTCAGGTCTTAGTAGATTCTGGGCAGGCTGTGAATTTTCTCTCCTCACGATGTAAGGATCCAATGTCTATCCTGATTACCTGTTAATGCTTGTACCCTCCAGTTAACTTTACAGATTGGATGTCTGCACAGTGAAACTATCCGCCTGCTTGTTCTCCGCAATTCTACTGTGGATGTGATACTGGTAAGACCCTGGTTAGCTCAACATAACCCTCAAGTAAACTGGCATTCAGGTGAAATTTTAAAATGAAGTGATTCATGTAAGGAAACGTGTCTGTTAACTCTCCCTAAGCCTTGTAGGGAATGAAAGGAATTAATTAACAAATTTCTTTATCAATCAATTTGGGGAACGATCCTACAATATAAATTTTTCCTTTGT
>JAUMHI010000046.1:14430114-14448949 GCA_032359435.1 Enteromius unitaeniatus | reverse complement strand
CGACCCCAAGCAGCAGAACGAGGACACCAGTTCCCCTTTTTCTTTGGACACTTTGCCACCTTTATTTCCCCACATTGTATTTTATTTAATAAAAAACAGCCTGTCCGAGGCACGATGTCACTACCACTGTGTCTGTGTTGGCTCGACCGCGACAATATATATATATATATATATATATATATATTTTTTAATTATTATTATTTTTTTATATATAATTGTAAGGGAAGAGACAAGTATTAATTCTGTCCAATGTAGAGCTTGATCTAAATCTATATATTAACTGCACCTTTAAGAAAGATTATGCTGAGATTTTACTTTGTATAGGTAAAAGTAGAACATCCAGCCCAGCGTTTCTGTAGTGGCATTGAGACCTTGCTCCCTCACTCCCATCAGGAGTGTGCTATAGCACCCTGCGTCACATGTAATAACAGCAAGGTCAAAACACTGATGGTCATCAGAGCTGCTCAGTGTAGCAGAGACTCTGTCCTGTATCAGACCATCATTCACTGAATGCCAGCATGCAGCATCATCACATCATGGCTGCCCACCCCTGCACGACCTTAACATACAATAAAACACTACATTTTTCAAACATTACAATGAACTGAATCTATAAAATGTAACATATGAAATGACTTGAGTTTTAATGTATGTTAAACAGAAAAATAAAAAAATTGTCTGTAATGATGCTGAGTAAGAAATACAAAACAATAAAAACACAAAACATTCTTACTTCATTTTGAGTCAGTCAAAAATGGCTCAAATTCATTCTGGATAAATTCAGTTCAGTAAATTTAGTTCATTAAGTGCATGATTTGTCAGACTGATTCAATTTCTGTACCTCAGAGTCTGTGAGTATTTTTGTGTTGCTCATTAAAAAAACCTATTAATAAGACATTTCTTCATTGTTTAGATTACACTGGTTACACTTTATGGTTGTTTTGAGTGGCGTGAGTGAATACAGCATAATACAAAATCAAATAAACATGCCAATATTTAAAAGTTATTGACTTTTGTCACATATTGTCCCTTATTTTATTGTATTTTGTCATTGAAATTATTCAGACAAACATTGAATATGATGTCATGTTAATAAGAACTGACAAGCTATTTAATTTTATCCCAAATTTCTGATGTAAGGATCTGTCCAAAATTGATTCAGATTTGATTATGGCTTTGATTTCTGTTAATTTGATTTTTCTTTCCTCTCCAGAGAGACACTAAAGGGCAGTTTCTCTTGGATCATGTGTGTAATCATTACAGCCTGCTGGAGAAAGATTACTTTGGCATCAGATATGTGGACCCAGAGAAACAGAGGGTAACTGCACATTCACAAATCACAAAAAATAAACTCTTGCTGAAATGTTTTTCTCTAATTGATAACTGCACAATTAAAATGACTGTTTCTGCCCCTGAATAATAATAATAAAAAAGGTTATTGCAACTTTTTAACTTCCAGTTTTGAGTTATAAAATCAGAATTGTGTAATATAAATAATTATAAAAATATAATTGTAATTGTGAGTTATAAAGTCCAATTTTGAGTGGAAAAAAAGACTTGTTTCTTGATTTGTTCTCAGAATTGCAACTTTATATCTCACAATTCTGACTGAAAAAAAGTAATATAAAATATAAATAATATAAAATAAAAAGTTGCAATAACTTTCTTTTATTTTTTATTCAGTGGTGGAAACAGGCTTCCATACAAGACTATGATTTCAGGATTTTGTTAATGAGTTCAAAGTACAGAATTTATTTGAAGTAGAACCCAAACTTTTGAACCTTAATGTAAACTACAGAACAAAATCTAACAAATCCTGTGACCAGGGTAGATATTTCATCCTTACGTATCATACTGGCTTTAAATTCAGAACAAAGTTACCATGACAACCGACCAAGGGGTTTTACCCTACTGTATGTACGACAATGTTTCTTCAGTCGAGCAGAAAACCTCCCAGCAATACTGCAGTGAATTATTTACAGTCATTTATGTTGTAAAATTAATGTCTGTTATAGAAAAAAGTGAGTGGGAATGTTGTTTACGACCATTTCCTGAGCAGGATGATTGTCCAAAGTGCTTACCATAAAAATGTTGATTTATCACCATCTTGAGCTTTCAGTGCACAGCAGTCAATAATTTCTGTCTCTTGTCGTTGTTTTACAGCATTGGTTGGATCCGAGCAAACCAGTCGTGAAGCAGATGAAATGTAAGTTATTAATTTGTTTTTTGCCTTCAGTGTAGCAGGTTCAGCTGCATTAGTAGACATTGGGAACATAGTGTCACCCTTTCATTAGCACAAATTCAAACATTTCAAGTTTCAGGAGATCATGATCTAACCTCTATACCATAGCTAATAACATAGTCTTACGGTAAAGGAGAAAGTCATATCTAGAAGCAAAAATATTATTTAATTTCATGAAACTCTTTCATGAAGCACATCAGAAACCCTTTGTCACAGACTCAAAGACTGCAATGAGGCAAATATCCACATAATCTGAGGATTTAGTCAGGGATATTCAGAAACAAGGTCAGTATTCAACTGAACGTCATCAAACAAGAAATCATCAAAACTTGATTCAGTCTTATCTGGTTTTCAATTGTAATTGGAGCTCATAGGTCACATCATTTATCTGCCTCTTGATGGGAAATGGTCCGATATAGTGAGGACTCAGCCTTTTGCAGGGCAGGCGAAGGCAGATGTCCCGTGTGAATAACCAGACTCAGTCACCAGTATGGTAAGTAAGTGTATCTCTTCGACGGGCATCCACTTGGTCCTTATGCCTTCGCACTGCACGCTGCAGTTGGACATGAGCTGAGTCCCAAATAGGGCTGAGTATCAATTCAGATGTTTCTATTTGATTCGTTTTCGATTTTCTTGACTTGACAATATGAATGAATATAGATTTCATACAAATCCTACATTTATAAAATAATAATTATAGTTATAATTAAGTGGTTAATTAATAAAAGGAAATTAAGAGCCTGTATATAAACACATTTTTTATTTTAAGTACACTTGTGTACAGTAAAACAGAAGTCAACTCTATTTCAAATGTTAATAAATAAACAGAATTGATTTCATCAGATGAAAAACTGATGCTGGAAATTGGACATGTCAGAACAGTCACATAATTATAATTTGTAGTATTACTACAGTATTTCACCTCAGAGTTACAATTCAGGCATATACCTGTGTTCTTGTCCACTGTAACTATATCTTTCTTGCGCAATGTGAAATGCTTCCATACCTCTGACTTTTTTTTTGAAGGTGTGGTTGGTATCTGGAACACACCTGAATCCGCCATTTTACTAATGAAATGAATGAATAACGGACTCTACATTGTAACATAGCGCAAGGTAAATAAGAGGATGACACCTAGTGGATTAGACTAGTAATAAGATTAGCATAAATCTTACGTTTAATGCTTGTGTAAATCGATTTTGAATCGACTACATTTTAAAAAACAATATATCGAAAAAACGATTTTTTTGCCCAGGACTAATCCCAAACTCTCTCACTCTCCTTAAACGACTTATCGACAGCCAGAACCTCCGATCTCTCTCCAGACAAGGGGAACAAAGGTAGTTGTCTGCCTAAAACATATTGAAAAGGAGTTAGTCCTGGCGGAGAGAGTTTTGGGCATATTCAGCCCACGGCAGATACTGTCTCCACTAGTCTTAATGTGCATGGCAGTATGTGTGTAGGTAGCATCCAAGCTCCTGAATCTTCACTCCGTCTGGCCATTAGACTGTGAATAGGTGTCAGAATATGTTGCTGAAGAGAGCAGTGGCAGTGTCCAAAGCAGTCGGTAAGCCCTGATCCCAGAGACGTGTGAGCGGAGTCCAGAATGTGAAAAGGGAGAGGAGTGGGTACATAGACTTAGACACCCCATCAGAGCAGGTTCCTCTTGGGTGGCTTGTACAATTTCCTTGTCGAATGCCCACTGTATAGGGCACACAAGTGACGTGATCTGAAGAGTGAATACGTGACAGGGCATCAGCTTTAGTGTTTTTATGACCGGGGCGATAAGATAAGCTTAAACTGGAATCTTGGGAAAAACAACGCCCACAGGGCTTGCTGGGCATAAAGTAATATAGGGTCCTTGAATTCTTATGGTCTGTAATCACTTCAAATGAGTGTTTGGCCCCCTCTAACCAATGACTCCATTGCTTTAGTGCCTGTTTTATTGCTAACAACTCACGGTTACCGACCTCGTAGTTCTGCTCCGCCGGGGATAGTTTCTTAGAAAAGAAAGCACATGGATGTAGTTTGGGAGGATCACCAGTGTACCGAGACAGAATGGCCCCTACCCCAACGGGATGGACCTTTGAGGAGAGATGTTAAAGGGGCAGCTATGTGACTGTATTGATGAATGAATCAATAGTGTGAATCAACTGTTGTAGCTGCTTGATTGTAGTAGGTTGTGGTCAGCTACAGACTGCATCTACCATCTTTTGATCCATCCCAACCCCTTGAGGTGTGATTACAGAACCCAGGAACTGAAGCGAGGTTTAATGGAATTCACATTTTTCTTCCTTTAGGTAGAGCTGGTTCTCTTAGAGACATTGGAGGACTTGACAGACATGCTGTTGGTGAGTATGAAGATCTGGTGAATAGATAAGGATATTGTCAATTTATACAATTACAAATTTATGGAGCATATCTTGGAAAATTAATTTCATGAAAATGGACATTGCCATAGGGCATGATGCAGTACTTGTAGTCACCAAGGCAGTGTTCCATTCATCACCTTTACGGATACGAAAGAGGTTATAAGCACTTCTAAGGTCAAGTTTAGAGTAGATCTTTGCACCACGTAACTCCTTCAGGGCTGATGGAACTAAGGGCAGCGGGTACGCAAATTATACTGTCTAGGAGCTGAGATGTTGTAATCGATACGTGGTAGAAGTCCTCCATCTTCCTTGGATATGAAAAAGAAGCTGGAAGCTGTGGTGGATGTAGATGGATGGATGAATCCTTGTGTGAGGGCTTCGGTGATATAATCCTCTATCGCCTTTGTCTCTGGGATCGATAACGGAGAGATGTGTCCTTTGGGCAGAGTGGCACCAGGTAGCAAATCTATTGTAACTGGGTTGTAACTGTAACTCGAATCCATTGCATTCTGACACCTCACCGGAATATGGAGCTGGTTTGGCCATGGGACATGTGGAGGCAGACAGATATGATGTGACTGACAGGACATGCAATGCAGATCGCAGCAGGTGAGTGAGTCCTCTGTATTTCTTTTTAATGGTCTGGTCTTCTGTCATGGACTCAAAGATTGCAATGAGGTGGATATCCACATAAACTCAGGATTTATTCAAGGGTAATCAGAAACAAGGTCAGTATTTAACTGAACGTCATCAAACAGGAAATCATCAAAACATAACTCTTATTAAAACAAAAGTCTTATCTGGTTTCAGGTGTGGACAATGCAGCAGAGGAGGAATCCTGGGACGCAGGTAAGTCTTTGAGTCCTCAAGGTGAAGGTAGGTGACAGGCATGGAGCAGATGATAACACTAAGACCAGACACAGGAGGATAAAAGGTGTGTGGTTATATGCAGTAGTGGTCCTAGGGAACAGGTGTGTGTTATTAGAAGTCTGGTGACTGAAAGCAGATGAATGGGGCTGGTGTATTGGCATCCAAAGGAGGCGTAGGTGGTGCCTCTGTGACACCCTTCACCATTCCCAGCTCCACCAGTAGGTCTGATACAGGGTTGTTCAGGGCACATTTTCACAGGCAAAATTATTTCAACAGTGTTCATTTTGTTGACGAATTACAAATAACTAAGTCAGAAATTATAATGACGGTATTGATGTTTTTGTCAACACAAAAACAAGTTAAAAATGGCAGGGACTGTTTGTGAAGAAATCAAATGAAAACGTCTAGGTTACGAATGTAACCCACGTTCCCTGAAGGAGGGAATGGAGACGTTACATACGGGAACTCTCCAGAGGGACCAATCGCCTTTTACAAAAGGCCAATGAATATTGGTGTGCACTGAGTTGCTTTCAGTGGTGCTGAAGCAGGTGGTTGAGGGCGGAGCACATGACTCTAACACACAGTTCTCACATGTGGAATGAGAAAAAGCAATATATCGATAAGGTTATGGGTATAATTGAAGGGAAACACAGCCTTCTGGCTGACTATGGAATATTTAGGAATTGTAGCCACACCTACTGGGCGAAGGAGACCCAGAGGTAGCAAAGCCGGAGCTACTCCACTCTAGTCTGACTGCGGGGCAGGGAGGACTCAGGTTACGCACATTTAAGGGAACACTGAGATATTTTAAGCGCACAGATCCTGTAGGAGTGGCACAGCAAGCCAGCATCAGCCAGTCTCCTCGCTCACCTGCTGTCCTGATCAAGGACGTGAGAAGACATGGCCTCTATGTGGAGATAGTAAAACCTGGCGAAGGTGTTGGGTTTCGCCCAGCCCGCAGCCCTACAGATATCTGCTAGAGAGGCGCCATGAGCCAAGACATAGTATGAGGCAGCACTCCTTGTTGAGTGAGCTCTCAGTCCTAATGGGCAAGGCTCTCCCTGGTATAAATAAACCAGGGAAATAGCTTTTACCACCCAATGAGACAACCTCTTTTTGGAGACAGCATTCCCTTTCTGCTGTCCACCATAGCAAAAGGGGACAGCCTGCGCTCCAACTTCTCTTGCAGAAAGGAAAGCACAACTGCAATCGTGCATCTCTGTGGGTCCCCTCCGCGAGAGGCACACCAGTCAACAAACAGACCCCATATCTGAGGGTAAGCCTGCCTCTTAGAGGGAGCTTGCGCTTGAGAGATGGTCTCTATAACAGCGTTGGAAAGGCTGGAGAGGTCTGCCGCATCCCGTCCAGGAACCAGATGTGCAGGTTCCATAGATCGGGGCGCGGGTGCCATATGGTGCCCATTCCCTAAGAAAGAAGGTCCTTCCTCAAGGGGATTTTCCAGGAAGGGGCTGCTGCAAGGAACGTGAGGTCGGCAACCTAGGTCCGGGAGGGCCAGTGAGGCGCAACCAGCAGGACCTGTTCCTCGTCCTCCCTGATCATGCACAGGGTCTGTGTAAGGAGGCTCACTGGGGGAAGGCATACTTGAGCCCGGGGGCCAGCTGCATGCCAGTACATCCCTGCCGAGCGCTCTGGGGGACTCGTGGTGGGAATAAAACAGCTGGCAATGGGTCAACTCGGGGGAGGCAAAGAGATCTAACTTGGCCTCGCCGAAGTGACTCCATATCAGCTGGACTACCTCGGGGTGGAGCTGCCATTGTCCAGGGTGGGTGGACTGCCATGAGAGCTGATCAGCTGCACTGTTGAGTAACCCTGGAACATGAATAGCGTGCAGCGATTTCAGCCGCTTGTAACTCCACAGGAGCAGATGGTGAGCGAGTTGTGACATATGGCGGGGCACCTTGTTTGTTAATGTACACAACAGCCGCAGTGTTGTCCATCCGGACTAACGCATGCTTGTGACCCAGCATCGGAAGAATATGACGTAATGCAAGAAGCACTGGAAACAACTCGAGGCAATTGATATGCCAAAGCAGTCGGACGCCTGTCCAGGGACCCGAGGCTGCTTGCCCGTTGCATACAGCACCCCAGCCCATGGAGGAGGCATCCGTGTTGACCACGATATGCCCGGACACCTGTTCTAAGGGGTACTCCAACCTGTAGGAAAGCAGGGTTGGACCACAGACTGAATAGGTGGTGACACCCCGGGGAAACGCCAATCCGAAGTGTGCCACGGTGACATGCCCATCTCGGGACCCGATCATGTAACCAATGCTGAAGCGGTCTCATATAAAGCAAACCCAGTGGCGTGACCGCGGCTGCAGCTGCCATATGCCCCAGGAGCCTCTAAAAAGATTTGAAAGGAACCGCTGTCTTGTGCCTGAATGTATCCAGGCATCTCAGCATGGCCTGCGTGCACTCGCTGGTGAGGCGGGCAGTCATTTAGATCGAGTCCAGCTCCATGCCGAGAAAAGAGATCCTCTGCACTGGGGAGAGTTTGCTCTTCTCTCAGTTGACCTGAAGACCCAGATGGATGAGGTGCCATAGCACGATGTCCTTGTGCATGCACAACAAATCCTGCGAGTGAGCTATTATCAGCCAGTCATCAAGATAGTTGAGTATGTGGATACCCATCTGCCACAGTGGGAAGAGGGCACCCTCCACAACCTTCGTGAAGAAAGGTACGCGTTCTTCAGGTCGATGGCTGCAAACCAATTCTGGCTCCAAATGCATGTTAGTATGCGCTTCGGAGTGAGCATTTCGAAAGGCATCTTGAGAAGAGACCGATTCAAAGCTCTCAGATCCAGGATGGGTCTCAAACCACTGCTCTCTCAGCCCTGGGTGACGAGCAGGCAGAGGAGCACTCGGGGACTGGCTGGGCCCCCGCCGAGGCAGGATGTGCGACACCGCCCCCATCTGCTTCTGAACTGCCGCGAACTCCTGGGCCAAGTCCTCGACAGTGTCGCCAAATAGGCTGGCCTGGGAGATTGGGGCGTCGAGAAAGCGAGCTTTCTCGGTGTCCAGCACCTGCGCCAGGTTCAGCCACAGATGATGCTCCTGCACCACTGTAGTGGACATCACCTGACCAAGGGCACGTGCTGTGACTTTCGTCGCCCGGAAAGCGAGGTCCGTCGCAGCGCGGAGTTCCCACATCACCCCCTGGTTAGGCCCACGCTCGTGCAGCTCCTTCAATGCCTTAGCCTGATAGACTTGTAGCGTTGCCGATTCCGTTGCCGACTGGATTTCTCTTTCACTTCTTATTTCACTTGAATGGACAAATGCACACAAATGCAAAATTAAGTAAAAATTCTGCTTTAATCTGTTTTGTTGAGTATTCATGTGAACACTAAAAGCTCGAAGAAAAAGACCCTCCGAAATGTTTGTGTCTTCAAAAAAGACACATAAAGCATCATTACAGCATCAAACATTCTTAAATAAAAACAAATTATCAATACTTATGTAATAATAAAAAATCTGTCAAAATTCCAGATTGCAGTTAAAAAACAACATAACAATATTTTGTACTATACTCTGCTCAATTTTCTTTCTCCTGCTTAAGTAAATAGCCATCTTTGCTTGTCCCAACACAAAATTAAGCATTTGACATCAAGAGAAATAGACAGAAAACAACCACCACTTTTGACTTAATAACTTAAGTAGCCCTAACAGATTCTACAGAGATTGAAAGTTCCATAGAACATTCTACAAAATTGTAACACAATAATAAAACATATGTTACCATTTCTGAAAACAACCACAAATAGTGCAGTTCATTACTTTAATGGCCATGTTTGTTGTGCTTGTTTCTATAATTATTCTAAGAAAAGAAAACATGGTGTTTTATAATAATAATAGTAATAGTAACAATAACAACTATTTTTATAATATTATTATTACTACTACTACTATTTTACAGAAACTTTTATTTTAGGAAAACTGCAGGTGACGTTAATATGCAGGGGCCAAAAACTTTGTAAAATATTAAATTATTATGATAAAAAATCTGTGACATTATTTTCTTAATTTTTGTCAGGAAATAGTATACATCCACTGAGAGAAAAATAAACTTCTCTTCTGTGTTAAATATATGGATTCCCATATGCTTGCATTAATTTACTTATTATTAGTATTAGTATTATCATTCCTATTTCTCATCAGAAATAGGGTGTTATGAGCATTAGTGTGACATATGTACCCTGCCCTGTAGCCCTGTTTGAGCAACAGAAAGCTGCTTGGTTTGAAAGTGAGAGTGTGCTTCATTCAATGCTATATTTACAATATAGTCAATGTATGGATTGCCTATGAAATGTCACAGAAATAATGCTAACGTCACCAACCTTACATAAGTTAAACGTCACTCACAATCAGAAAAGTGACAGAGAAAGATCCCAGACAAAGTGTGAAATGACTCTTCCAAGCAGACATTCTCTGAAGTGACGCGATGACGTCAGTGAAATCAATCTTTCCCTCCAAGCTCTAAACTTCTCAGACTCATTACGTTTATCTTTGAAGACTTCATTTCATTCTTCACCAGAGGGGTTTCCCTCATCTCATGGATTAATATAATCATTTTAGCTCCCCTCATGCCCTCGGTTACAGTTCTCTGCATAATCTCTCTCACATTTACTGCCTTACCCTCAAGTGAGTCTCTCTCTGCCCTCGTCTGATTGTTTTCAGGTCAGCAGCCGTACACTATGTGCTTCAGGGTGAAGTTCTACCCTCAGGAGCCAATCAAGATCAAGGAAGAGCTGACAAGGTAACAGAACTGTGATCTAATATTCAAATGACGTTAATAACATTAAAACAACGCGGGCCGGTCGTAGTATAAACAGCTCTGTATCTCTCAAGTTAAGTATATGAGACGGTGGATCCTCTGGAAGAGATTTGCATTTTAAAAACGCCTCCTGGGCAGATTGTTCCAGTTTCATTTGGAAAGAGCATGTTTACTTTGCAGCTGAAGCCTGAACGCCTGATCTGCGGCTGCTTTCATGTCAAAGTAAACAGTGTGATCTCATTATAGTGAATCTCATGAAACACGACCGGGTCATACTTCACTCCAGAAACAAGAAGAAAGAAATATATTTTGTGCAAAATAAAAGAGAAAGATTTTTTTGTACCTTTTTTACATTATGCCATTTTTCAGAATAATCAAGCACATTTTCCAAAATCTCATTGTATTCACCTCATTCTATTCTGTGACAAGGCCTTAAATCTATGGGTGGGTGGATCTTTGTAAAATAGGCGTACAGAATATATTCTTTATATACATATATATAAAAAATGTGTTTTCTTTACCAAGAAAGTGGCAAGATGAAAACCACTCATTTTTGTTTCAAACTTTCACATAGAATGTTTTGATTATAATTTTAGGTTATAATTTTTGTTCCCGCTTTTCGCCAATTCATACATATTTTATGAGGTGGCTTATTCATACATATTCAAATGACCTTACTCGTACGAATTCATACAATATTTGCTAAATCTGCAGCATTTTACTATTACACTGTTCAAAAGTTTGGGATCAGTACATTTTTATTCTTTCTTCTTTGAAAGAAATTAATACTTTTATTAACCAATGATCTATTAAATGAACAAAAAAAGTAATAGATTTACAATTTAGAAATTCTTTATATTTGGTAAAAAATTATGTTGTTTTTTTACTTGTTGTTCATCAAAGAATCCTGAGGGAAAAAAAGAAAAAAAAATCACAGGTTACAAAAAATATATTTGGCTGCACCACTGTTTCCAACATTGACAACTTTATATTAAATCAGAGTGATTTCTAAAAGGATCATGTGACACTGAAGACTGAAGTAATGATGCTTTGTATCACAGGAATAAATTACATTTTAAAATATATTCAATTATTTTAAATTGAAATAATATTTCACAATATTACAGTTTTTTCTGGATTTTTTGTCTAATAAATGCAGCCTTGATGAGCAGAAGAAACAAATAAAAAAAACATGAAATATCTTACGGTTTATGAATGAACAATCACAGTTAGGGATATAGCAAATAAATTTGAGAGAATACATTTTTGCTCAAAATAAATAAACAAACAAACACTCCCTGAATATGTAAGTTGAATATAATACAAAAAACAGGTGATTCATTACAATGAATCAATCTTTCCGGTGCTGCATATTAGAGAGAGAGAGAGAGCAGTGTTTCAGGATGAAACGATTCATTAGAATGAATCTAAATATTCAGGACAACATATAAGAAATGTCTATTTAATGTCTTGAGGGGAAAATAGATGACCATTTTGTAATGAAGATAGCCATATAATAATAAGGTTTCACATATTTGGCATATATGTCTTTAAATATTATGTCAGAGCCAATAGCCTTGTGGTCAACATCATGTCCTCCTCACTTTCTTTAATAAAAGTAAAAATAATAATAATAATAATAATTATTATTATTATTATGTTTTAATATTTATATGTATTTTTTCAGTTTTAAATCATTGATCATTGAACTATAAATGTACTACATAGAGGCCAAACTGTAAATTATACAAAAATAAAAGTTTATTTGACAATAACATGGTTAGTTTGAGTTTATAATATTTGTATACTTATTTAATAATACTTACAATCAATACCATTCCAACATGATTGCAAACATTTCAAAAACTTTTAATTAGGCATGAACTTCTGTTTTTAACTAGATTTTTTTTTCATAATTATTTCCAAAAATGAATATGAAACATGTTTACTCCTTAGTTTTATGTTAATAAAATGGGAGCAAAAATATTCTGAATAGACTGTCAGTGTCAATGTGCGTCACATATTCCTCTAACATTATCAGAGAGCAACTGTCCAAAAATGAGCTTTGATTCCATCTCAAACACACACATACAAGCACAGACATCTGCATAGATACACAAACGCACACATACACACACACACACACACTCACAGATTGTTAGTGTGACTAACTCATTAGTGCTGCTTTCACAACATGATGCTCAGTGCATGTGCACCATCTGAACTGTGAAGATAAATGTATTTGTCTTTCTGGATCTTCCACGCTTTCTCTGCTTGCTGGAAAACCAGGATGTTCTTGTGGCCAGACAGAAGCTTGAAAGAGTGCAAAGGCGTATTTGTGTGAGCCTGGGTTATCTGAGTTAAATGGGAACATCGTGTGAAACAGGAAGGAAGGGATTGAGATGGACAAGAGATGCATTAATGTGAACATTCAAGCTATTTTCAACTCAGCAAGTTTTTTTTCTATTAAAGCTCAGTATAACATAAAAACCAACTATAGTTCTTTCGGACTGCTCTTTTTCTGTTTAATATTTAATATAAATAGTAGATTTGAGTGCAGTGGGTTACAAAGAGTGAAGATGGAGAAAACAGTAATGCACAAGTGCACAAAAAGTGCAATTTGCAATTTTGTGCAAACTCCATAAGCCAACGTAAGTCAAATAATACAGTTAATCTTATTATGAACAATTTGTGAATGCACATTATTTTATTTACATTTTGTTTTTATCATTTTTCAAAAATGTGAGAACTAGTATTTTTTTTTTTTTTGCACTCTAAAATAAATGTAAAATATAATACATTTTAATTTAATTGCAGTTTCATTAATGACATTTCTGGAAACAGTTCTCTTTTACTCTTTTTAAAAGTATAAAAGTTTCACAAAGCAATGGCAATGAAATCTGTTGTGAATTTAAGCTGGTCATGTCCTTTTGGGTGAGCTTGGATGAAAATTATGATTAATAATGTAGAGTCATTGTGCAATTTCAAACATAGCAATCATTTTAAAATATAATATTAAGCTCCTTCATAAACCTCAAACACAACCAAATGCACTTTTTCTGTACTTTGTAAAATATTAAATAAACATTCTCATAGGGGTTCTGTTATTTTTTGAAGTACATGTGTATTCTGTCTGAAATGTCATTCCCTTTCAGTCTGTCATGTTGGATATATGTGAGGTGTATCATGATGTGTCTACATTTATTTTAGGCCTTACAAAAATAACATTTCAGTAGTGCTGAGCGCTATATAGTGTACTGAAGTACTGTACTGATTTGTCAGTGTGTAGATGATCATTTTTGTCTATGGGGGAAGGGGCAGAGTCTTTTTTGCCAAGATAGAATGGTAAAATACAGGAGAATCCTGGGAAAAACGGGAGGGTTGACAGGTATGATGTAAGTACACTTTTAAAAGTGCATTTTGTAAAAGTTTTGTCAAATAAAATGTTTTCTTTTAAAGTACTTCAAAAATAATATTAATAATAAATTTGACACATTATCTTATACTGTGAATCTATGCCAAAGAAAGAGAATCCATGGTGAACATTTAATGTGAAAATAGCACTAAGACTCGTAAATGTCTCCTCTACTGTTGTTTCTACTGTCAGGTATCTTCTGTACCTGCAGCTGAAGAGAGATGTGTACCACGGGCGGTTGCTGTGTCCCTTTGCTGATGCTGCATATCTTGGAGCCTGTATAGTACAGGGTGAGAATGCAATCTCATCTTCAGACCACTTTTACAATCAATCACACTTTTCATTACATTTTCAGATATAACTATAGCTAAAGTACTATTTGACATTGGACTCTGTCAGTGGCAGTAACACATTGATCCTGAGACACTTTTTTCTGGAAGCTTTTTAACTAAATGAAAATCCATATTTCAATCCCCTTTACATGTTTCCCTGCCCATAAAGTGACCATCAAAGAGAGTTTCTGATAGATATGAACCTTATAGGAACAGATAAAACTGTCTTGTTTTAGATACATGGGCTCTTCATCTGGTCAGCTTTCAACTGGTCATTGATGAGTTTTTGTTTGCATTGTTTTAGCTGAGCTTGGGGACTACGATCCTGAGGAACATCCTGCAGACTACATCAGTGACTTCAAGCTGTTCCCCAAACAGTCCCTCAAACTAGAGCGAAAGATCATGGAGATCCACCAGAATGAGCTGAGGTGAGAGAAGAAAAAATATCACAAAACCAGGATATAAGTAAGGAATAATTCACCATTGAATTAATAGAAATATATTGCACACCTGCAGTGGTGATGTTACCAGAGTCATATTACTTATACTGCTAGTATAGTATGGTTGCCACACATCGATCAGATATACAGTGCCCTCCACTAATATTGGCACCCTTGGTACCTTGGTTTCTGAGCGAAGGTGGCTGTGAAAATAAATCTGCATTGTTTATCCTTTTGATCTTTCATTAAAAAATTCACACAATTCTAACCTACCATTGAAGTAAAACAATTGAAAAAAGGCCCAAATTCCCTCAATCATCAACACAATGAGAAATAACAAATAATATATTTATGATGTGCAGCAAAAGATAATAAAGCTTCACCAATTAGTGAAGTGGCTTTAAGAAAAGAGCTAGAGCATCAGGGAAATAATCAAGAATTTCCAATCAACATAAAATCTCATGAAGCTGCTTGGAAGAGAACGTGTGTCTCTGTCATCCTAATACATGGCGAGGAGTAGGGTTTGAGGGGCTAAAGACTGTTCAAGGATCACAGCTGGAGAATTGCAAAAAATAGTCTCAGGGTCACAAAACCGTTAACAAAATTGTTGTTCAAGAGGGTTTAAGAAAAATTCTCCTGCATGTTCAGTTGTTAGACAAGACTGGAACTAAAAATGGGACTGGCTTCTATGATCAGATGAAACAAAAAAATTTGCCTTTTAGCAGCAATCACTCAAGATGGGTTTGGTGAAAAGTACTCCATGTGTACAATGAAGTATACTGCTGTATTTTTGATGTTGTGGGTCTATATTTCTGCTGAAGGTCCTGGACATCTTGTTTAGACACATGGCATCATGGAGTGTGTATGGTAATGTATATGTGTCTCTTAGGGAGAAAAGGGCGAGAGATACAGATAGATGTAGGCAGAGTATGCGCTTACTGCACATAATAAAACATTTATATGGCAAAACATGGAAATGTGTTTTTTATATTGATTACCTTATTTGTCTGGCCAGTGTCATTGTGGGTTTTGGTTATTTTGCTGTTGTAAGAACTTTGAAATAATAAAAATCTTTTGGCAAAATGATGCAGTTATGTAATGCAGTCAAAGACACCAATATGTGCCTATATCAAAATAACAAAAAATGCCACAGTCACATATTGAACCCGGGTTTGCCACTCACTGGACATTTCACTCTGAAACTGCCTTGAAACGGGTAGTAAAGTATCTAATAACGGTATTCCAGAAATGTATGAGGCATGTATTTCTTGAGTTGTGAAAAAGCCTGAGTTGGAAATTAATTGCACACTACCATTCAAAAGTTTGGGTAAGATTTAAGTAAGATTTTGGTAAGATTTTTAAATGTTTTTGGAAGGGGTCTCTTATGCTTTCAAAGGCTGCATTTATTTGATAAAAATACACTTAAAAGTAATCCTTCAGAAAACATAATTTGCTGCTCAAGAAACCTTTCTTATCATGATAAATATTGAAAACATTTGTGCTTAATTTTTTGTTCTAACAATTGTACTAACAATCTAAAGTATTGACTGTAATTTTGGATCAGTTTAACACATCTTCTCTAAATACTGTTGTTGTTTTTACTTTTGAACAGTATTGTAATAATAATAATCAATTGCCTTAATAATTTAGAATATATATTATAAAAAATTCGGTGTGCCCTATTTGTAGATCTTATTGTGTTGTTTGTTTCTGTAGGGGGCAGTGTCCTGCCCTTGCAGAGTTAAATCTTCTTCAGAGGGCTCACACACTGGACACATATGGAGTCGACCCACATCCCTGCAAGGTACTGACTCCACATGAAAAATAGTTGTTGAATTTATTTGCTGAAAAACTGATCAAACCAAATTTACATGAACAAAATATTAAAAAGCAATGCCATAAAATGCCAAACAGTACTTTTGGTTGTAGCTGATAAATAATTAATCTGAAGCTTAATCTAATTCATTTCAGGATTTTACGGGATCTACAGCCTTCCTGGGATTCACTGCAAGAGGGTTTGTGGTTTTTCAGGGAAATAAGCGGATCCACCTTTTGAAATGGTAACCATGTTATCGCTTTTAAATATCTTCACTTTCCTTCAGATTCACTTGCCATCACTACCTTAACTTACTCAGTGTAGTTTTCACAGACAAAAAAGGCTGACTGTCTGTCGTTAATATTGTAGCATGCACAGCTTAAACAAAAGTCACTTTTCAACCAATCAGATCAATGCCACTAATCCATAAAATCCTTGAACATGCTGTGAAATAACCAACAGTAAAATATTTCTCCTGGCATTAAATTTTGTTGGTTTTGTGGATCCCTGTTGAAATAACTGGATTTTGTAGTGACCTCAACATAATTATAATGTCCATTTTGTAGCTTATTTAAACAAAACCAAAAAAAGGGCAAAAAGTCTACAGAAATGGTTTTACATGTCTATTTACAACCCTAGAATTTGTCTTCAGAATTAGGGTGTACTCACACTAGGCATGGTTGCCGTGAACCGGGCCCGAGTTGGATTGTCCCCCTCCCCGCCCCCACTCTGGCCTGTAATTTTGAGGTCCACATCCCTCTTACACCCTATTGTTAAACAAACATTGCACCTCTGCCGTAGACCGAAGTGACCCTTTCTTTCTATGTTGGTTTTGGAGCGTCGCAAAAACGTGACGCCGTGTGTCCTTTTTTCCATGTTCCAGCACAGTTAGCGCTCACACTACATGTGAACCGCGCCCAACTGAACCATGCTCTGGCACACCTCTTCCAGGCACAGATTGGAGCTCTTACACTAGTCAAACGAGCCACACTTTGGTGGTCAAACGCACTTGGGCATGGTTCAATCTTATGTACTGTTATGTAACAGGCTACTGCTAACAAGCTAACCATGCCGCTTTAGTGGCTCGCGTTATTTTATTGTGATGTCACAGTTGGTGTCATATTCAGATTCGCCTGTTTTTCAGTGGTCTTTATAATTCACGAGATTTACACAAGAAGGAGGAAACATTTCCATGTAAAGAACTGTAATTATTTAACTACACCAAGGCAAATACAGTTTTGCATTCTAAGGCACCTTTGAGCATCTCCATTAAAAGTCTTTTGAGTATTTTGAAGATCTGATGCAATATCCTTGCAAACTGAGTTGCAACTAGGACCTGTTCTTCCTCAAAATCAGCTTGAGAGCATGTAAATAAAACTGTTTCCCGGCAGACAGTTGAAAGCCTTTATGCTGTGACTCACAGACATTATGTAAGGCCAGTCGATCGGTGGATGGGTGAGCGGTCTGTGGGTGCTCCTGATCTATATGACATGTGAGGTTTTGTATGGTTGTTAACACCAGCTCAGAGTCAACAAGCAGATAAATGCTTTTGAAGCGTTCTTCTCTCATAGCTTTAGAGTGTCTGTTGACATGAAGCTTTACACTGAACACCTCACTTGTAACGTTTCATTTGTATCCCTCACTTTTGCAGGGCAGATGTCAGCAAATATAAGTTTGAAGGGAAAACCTTTTATGTGATTGGAGTGCAAAGAGAGGTAAGACATATTGTCTTTTTAAAACTGTCATTTATGGTTCATAATGCATTTACCCATCATGTAAAACCAATAAAACCTGACCTAAAACCATTACGATTATCATTATGCTATACATTACATCATGAGGACATTATAAACTCAGTTTGTGTTTTCTTACATTCATTTGAGAGCTTTGGTAAACTCACTGGCATTGTCCTACATATCTATAAACATTCCCATGCCCCTATTCTTCATTCTACTATAATTAATAGCTGAAAATTCATTTAAATGATTTATAAAAAATAAAGCCTATTAAACTGGGTGACCATACATTCTTTTTCCCCTTGTGTGTTTTAGCAGGAATTTAAAACATGAAATGCCCTGGTTTTGGCTTTGTTTTCTTGCTTATGGTTTCTTTACAGTCCTCATACAATATATGTACATCTATATTATAATACATTGCTATAACAGTTCTCTGAAGACCCTACCTTATCAAATGCTGTGATTGTTCAGTTAGGTATAATACCTGCACAGGGCTGTCACCAACAATTATTTTGGAAATCGAGCAATTGGTTGATTATTTTGATGATTAATTGAGCAATCAGATTATTGTGATTAACTTTCTGTAATTAAAATAGACCTTAGCAAACAGTAGCCTTTAAAATGACTTAAAATACATACGTCACAGCAATGAAGCAATAATAATTAGTTCAAATAAAATATCCAAAGCAAGTAATAATATGGGCTGCATTCTACGAAACGTCTAGGTTACAACGGTAACCCTCGTTCCCCTTCAGTCGAGTTCACTTCGACGTTACATATGGGATCTCGCATGAGAGACCAATCGCCTTCGAGTCTTTTG
>JAUMHI010000046.1:14392173-14415127 GCA_032359435.1 Enteromius unitaeniatus | reverse complement strand
AATCATTTGACAGACGCTTTGGTGCATTTCTCAAATCATCCTTAATATTTGCAAAGTATGTGCATTTCTCTAAACAACTAGTACAAACAGCACAACATAATGGATTACCTGCAAAAGCCTGGAAATTACTTAAAATCTTTAGTTCATCTCTTAAAAAACAGTATTTATGTCAATGAACATATCAGTGCCATCAGAATGAAAAGCCCTTGTGCCTTTGTTCACAACCAAGATAGTCAAAATTTTTAGTCATGTTGTCAACGTAACACTCTGTTAGTATTACCTGATGTAAACTACTGTATGACTACAGATAGGAGGACAGTTACTGTACTGAAATGCAGAAGGCATTGCTTCTTATGTATGTCATGTATCCATTTCAAAAGTACAAATGTATACATTACTGTATGTGGGATATTGATTGACTGAGCACTTTCACCACGAATCATTACTCCTCTCTCTCAACACTCTTGTGTTGTTCATGGGAAATTTACAAAAATGTTATAGAAATGTGTAGAAAATATGTTTATGTCAACTAGACCAACCATTTTGCATTCATGACTTATATTTAAACTAATTACTACAGTAGATGTTTTGAGGGGTATGACTATAGCACAGAAAACTAGATAATGCATTTTGAGCAACATGATATTAGGAACTGAAAATGTGGACAAACCACAGACAAATGTGCATAGTCAGTTGCATGAATGTACAAAAGCAATCGCAATTTGTTCAAAAGAATTAGAAACTGCTTTTATAATGTGCCAAAGTGATATGATGTGGATGTTGAATAAGTGTTTTTGAAAATTTCATTTTTGATCTGAGAAATGCACCAATTTTGCATTGCATACTAACAGTTAAATCTTTTCTTCTTTCTAATAATGTGACTAAGTTGTGGATCCTGGTAATTATATCAGTATGAGGTCATAGGGACAAACGCAGCGCACAGATGGCTCGGGTTTGCTGAGAATGATCCTGATATAAGTGCCTCGATGTCTTTCTCTGTCTCCAGTTACTCTGTGAGAGTGGTGTCACGTTACTGTTGAAAGCCCTTTAATTAAGAGCGTAAATGCCAGCCAGACAGCAGGCCTGCCTCTGTCAAACAACAACACTTTCTTCATATTAACACACACACATCAGTCAGTCAATCAATCACAAGCTGCTTTTATTGCTCAGGCCACACAGTAGGAGAAAGCGGCCAAATTGATTGAAACGTAGCAAAAAGGAATGAGAACATTGCGTTTTTCAGCAGTAGAATAAAAAATGCAATTTTAACAAGTTTGAACATAAATGTAGTAGAGGCAAACTGTTGGCTTACAGCTTTTTTCTGATTTAGATGTGCAAAGTCAAGTCAGATCAAAACAGTCTCCAGCAGCAGTATATTTTTCAAGGGAAGCAGATTTCGCTACAGGTGAGATTGTGCAGTTTTCAACTAGTAAACCATAAATCAGACATGCTGATATTTAATATTATTGCTTCTGCTTTGATTCCAGTGGCCGGGTGGCTAAAGAAGTGATTGAAGCCAGCTCAAAGATTCAGAGAGAACCTCCTGTTGTACACAGGTCAGCCTCCATTTATTGGCATTTGTGGCTATTTATCACCCTTGCAATTAAACAATTAAACTATTTTGTGTTTTTGATGCTTATTATGTGTGTATGCAATGACAAATGTAAATACTAAAGGTGATAAGTGATACCAGCAACACTTATAATGGAGAGGTCAAATTAATCATAAAGTGGAACTGGCATAATAATACTTTTTTATTTTGCCA
This sequence comes from Enteromius unitaeniatus, assembly GCA_032359435.1. Taxonomy (NCBI): domain Eukaryota; kingdom Metazoa; phylum Chordata; class Actinopteri; order Cypriniformes; family Cyprinidae; genus Enteromius; species Enteromius unitaeniatus. Next base: position 14,413,362 of record JAUMHI010000046.1, on the reverse strand, counting down.
GTGTCTTTCAGCTAAAGATTGAAAGTAAAAGAAAACTTTTTTAATTAATGTGCTTAATTTACTTAGTTTAGTACTTACATGCTGTGCCAGCAGCTTTGTGTGTTTGTGCTTCAGATGTTTGCATTTAGAAAACCATATATCAGAAGTTGAAACTAATATGGCATTATACAGTAGGTGCCCTTTAAGGACCAATTCTCACTATTAACTAGCATGCATATTACTAGCATATTGGCTGGGTATCAGTAGTTATAAAGCAAATTATACTGTCTTTTTTTGCATTTTGTATTTTAGATCCCTTAATCTGACCACATATCAAATCCTAACAACTACCTTACTAACTATTAACTATGATTTTATGGCAAAGTCATTGGCTAGTTAATAGTGAAAATTGGACCATAATATCTTGTATTATATTATGTCTACAGTCTACATCAAAAATTGATACTATCTTTTTTTTAATGATTTGACTTTCATGTTTTAACATTTTTGTCTCCTTGTGTCTGTGTCTATGGCTGATTCAGGTCTCAGTTTGGTCAAAGCAGAAGCTTTACTTCACTCAGTCATAAACATCTGATAATGAACATGGAGCCTCTTCTACCAGCACTGAGCTCCAGCAGGGAAAACAGAGACTTCTCTGCAGATAACGGTAATACACCTTTCTCCACTGTAAAGATACCCCTAAACAAATGAGAAGTACTAACAAATAGGATCATGATCCATTCACAGGAGACTGTAGTCACATTATTATTCGAGCAAACTGTTTTTTTTTTCTACAAGAAAGTGAAATGCCTCATGATGACCAACATTTTTACCAGATACATTTTTTGTCAGATGTTTTGTTTATGCGCTCCCTGGCCACTTTATTAGGTGCACATGCCTACCTGCTTTCAAGGCAGATGTGTAATCAGCTAATCACAGCAACTCGATGCATTTAGGCATGTAGACATGGTCAGGATGATCTGCTGAAGTTCAAACCAAGCATCATAATGGGAAAAAAGGAGATTTATGTGACTTTGAACGTGGATTGATTGTTGGTGTCCGATTATTATTTAAAAAATTGATGTTCAATGGGATTTACATGCACAGCCATCTTTAGGGTTTACAGAGAATCGTCTGAAAAAGATCAAATATTTAATAAAGGCAGTTTGTGGGCAAAAGTGCCATGTTGAAGCCAGAAATCAGGCTACGATTTGTAGAGGCTCACCCAAAATTGTAGGTCTGACCAGCTTAAGACCAGCACATGACAGGACCAGTTTAAACCAGCATCCCAGCTTTAAAACATACCCAACCAGCATTTTCAACAGGGCTGTCTGGTCTGACATAACACAGTGTATATGATATAAATTATTTTATTACAGAAAGTTATTTATTATTCACCATTTATTTACTTGATATTTATTGCCAGAAAGTAGCTAAATCAGAGGTGGACAAACAACATCTGAGGATCAACATTGCTTGGATATTTTACATGAAAAAATTACTTTTAAAACCTACACGGTCTCATGGTATAAACGTACCTTGGTGCTAGACACAAAAATACATATCACAGACGGTACTGTCACAGACGGTAGGTTTGTTCGGTAGCTCACGGAGTACAGAGACGTACTTGAGAGGCGAGGAGCTCCGGTTCAAATCCGATTCAACAAAACAGTTTTAATCTGTGTAAAAGGAAGTTGAAATGACATGGTTGCATCAGGTCACTGTGCATGTCAGGGATCTGTTAGGATTGAACCGACAAGATTCTGGTATCTGTGGAGACCCCAATCAGAGTTTTAAAAATACTTCTGAATCTCCCTGCAGACGGCATGTTAGCAGTGATTAATATGAGGCCTGCACGGGCTTGACCTGTCGGAAGTGTGGGTTAAAGCCATGACACACAACACACGTGATTAATAAGAAGATAGAAGTCTGTAAACTGAATCAATCAGCTATTAAACCAGAATCATTAATGCATTAACATATTAATGAGTGAATTAGAAGAGCGTTTCATATCATGTGATGAAGCCATGGTGTCCATGTGAGGAGATATGAGGCTGGTTCATCAATGCTAAGCCCTTCACAGATCCAGTTACCAGAGGACAGGACAAGACTGAAAGTCACACTGACCCTTCTCAAACGTTTCCTGCTCATCCTGCAACGTGCTTGCTAAAATAGACATCACTACTACATTATATTGTAGTATTCCCCCGTAAATTATGAGATGTCTTATTGTTCATTTCCAAACTTTGGAAATTTGTGTTTTTTAGTAAATTATGGTAAATATCTTAAAATACGTATATTTTTTCATGTTTGTTAAGGAAACTTGAACAGTTTTTTAGAAGAAAATAACTATTAAATATTAACAAACTCCTAATAGTTAGAAAGGTAGTTTTTAAGTTTAGGAACACTGTAAGGTAGATTTGGTGTAAGGCATATTTTAAACATGATGAACCACTTAAGGACGGTGTTGCACAAAAAGTGCACAGAGGTACATATTTTTTTATGAGACCAGGTTTGATTTATTTCTCTATTTCATTGTTTTGGTATAATTGCGCTTCACCAAATCACAGATAGAACTATAGTTTAGGGTCAAACTGGGTTTTGGTTTTCACCTTGGAGAACACTGACTCATACTTGAAAATCTGGCTTCTCTTTGGTGCGATGAATCTTTCAGCATAATGCTAAAGAAGATGCTGTAAGATTTCTGAAATTTTAGAGTGGAAATGTACAACTCTAGCTTGTATCATCAACAGTTTTGATTAAAACAAGCCATTTGTTTTCTCACCTCATGGCGTTCCAAATAACATGCCAAATAGTAGACAAATGTCTACTAGATTGCTTCATCTTGTTACGATCTTTCCAGACATGCCTTAACTGCTGGAGGGTTGATTTGTTAGATTAGACATCGTTAATGCTGATCTGCTTTGCATGAGAAATATTTAACTTGACTTTGAGTCTCACACTATGTTGCTGTTTTTGCACCACAATAGTTTTACTGCTATTATTTTCTTTCTTCTGTAAAACACTAAAAGATAAGTTTAGCAGAATGTACAAGCTGCTGCTTTCCAAACAAAAAAAAACAACATAAATGTATAAATGCATAAATTATATAAATCCATGCAATAAGCTTTGTGTGAGGAACAGACAAGTTGTAAGACATGAACAAATCTCATTTGTCACCATACTTTCCACAAACCTTCCATTTACTTTTCCTTGTGAGTAAAAAGAAGTGTGCTTAATTGGTTTGAATGTGCACTTGTTGTATTTGTGTATTTGAAGAGATACACTTTCATAACACACTAAAGTTAACTTTAAATTGGACATTAATTGTTAAGTTTTCTTTATAGTACATTTTTATAGTGTTGAGCTGTATGTATACTTTTTACATTTGTAGACTATAGTAAAGTACATGTATACAGAACTTAATTATAACGTACAATATTACAATTACAGTTTATATATTTCAAATATACTAAATTGCAACCTCATCAAGTTTAAATAGCAATGAAATTAAAGTATATTTTAGTTTTACAATAAAAAAAAGACAAAAAAAAGTCTTAAGAGTACATTCAGCACTACTCTTCAAAGGTTATAGAAATAATTATGAAATGACTTATAAGGGTATACTCAGGGTATTCTTTGTGAGCTCCAGTGGAAAAGGGGAACGTTTTCCTTCTAATATCTGCTCATGAAGTATTAATACAATAATAAAGTGTCAGGAGTCAGAGCTTGTTCCAAGACACGTGGGATGTCTGCTGGCTGTACTGTACTCCGGACTGGGTCTTTTCCCCATAATCAGCCGCTGTGATTAGCAAAGCCTTGTGCTATGACAGATGCTATATAAATAGCTCATCCTGCATTTGGCCTGATCCGGCCCCTAATGCCCCGACTTTGTTCACATGTCCGCTATCTGAAGTAAAGGGGGCGGCAGGACCCCGTCCTATGAGCCTTATCCCATCCAGAAGAGTCAGGGACAGCTGGTATTGATATGGAGGTCCTCAGAGAGCTGGGTGAAAAGGTTTCTGAGGAATGTCTGCGGGAGGAGGATGTAGATGAGCTTCTGGATGAGTGTTTGGAGGAGCGAGGAGACGCCATGCGCTGTCAGGTGAAGATAACCACACGTCACAACCTGCAGCTCCGCATGGCCAACTACACCGAGCGAGACGTCTACGTACGGCTGCTCGGCCATGGAGACCGCATCTCGGGAACCGGTACGAAAGCTGAAATCATGATCTACCAGTTCTAGCATCTGATAACACTGCATGTAGGACAGATGGACTAGATACGGGATAATTTCTTAATAGCAATTTTACTTGATTTGCAAATGCATTCCAATATCTTTACTTATATTGTTGGGGAAATTTTTTGTATTCATTTTTAAAAAGGATTTTTACAATTTTTGTACCAACATTCTTCAAAAAAAAAGTTTATGTGCTGCAGACATAAATGTTATACAGGTTTGGAATCACACGAGGATGAGTAAATAACATTAAGCGTATCGTTTTTGTTTGAACTACTCTACTAGGCTGCGGAAAACTCTTGACTCCACTGGGTGTAGCTAAACAATTATTAATTAACAATATTAAACACCATGTAAACATATTAAGAGAATTCATTTTCCAAAAATGATAAATCTGTTATCATTTACTTACCCACATGTTATTCCAAACCCGTTTCATTTCTCTCTTACGTTCAGCAAAAAAGAAGATATTTTGAAAAATGTAATAGTTGACGGTAGCCATTTATTTATATAGTATTTGGTTCCATGATTTTGAAGTCAATTGCTCCATTTTAGTTTACATTAGTGGGTAACATATCAAGATGTCATGCATTTCATATTTTACTCAGGAAGATGTTAGTATTTACCTATAGCAAGAGTATTATATCCTTTTTTCTGTAATATGGAAGTTAATGGTTACCATCAACTGTTAGGTTACCAACATTCAACTCACACAGGTTTGTAATGACGTGAGGACGAATGAATGATGAAAATTGTTATTTTTGGTTGAATTGTCTCTCTAAATCTATATTTTTTAGACAATGTCTACAATAATAATTATTGTTATGAATTAATTTAAATATATGTAAATATGAGTGATTTGGTAATAAAATAAAATAACTCAGTGGCTGGTAACATAGTTGAATTTTCAAATTAAACTTTTTACCTTTTATTTAATTTGTTGTGATTGTTGCACAGACATTGAAGCTTTATAAAATCTTGTTCTTTGTACTTTGCATTGATGACACATAATAGGAGGCATGTCAACTTTTGTGTCAAATTACATCTTTTTCTTTTATATCTTTCACATTCTTTAGGAGAGTCTCCCTCAGATTTAGTTATTGTTGAATCTAACTGTTGCCATGGTAGCCACGATGGTCTGTTGCTAGTGACTACTGCTTCCTCCTCCTGGCTTAAATGGCTTTTTATGTGTCGCTATGGTGACATTTTCTCTTTGCCCATATGCCCGCATCTACTGACTTGTGTTTCTGTGTAAGCTGTTCAATAGATAACTCATGATTATTCAATTAGTTTTACTAATATTACATTTCAGGAACTGTTAAGTGGCTGTCAGTGCTGATGGCTTGAAATCTGGTACACCCTGCCAATGAAGAATCAATTAGTAATTAATGCTTTTCATTCAACAATCCAGTTTTGGTCTGAAGATATGTGCATTATTTTTTGACAGTATATTAAATGTCACAGTGAAAGTTGAGGATGGTTAGGTCAGAGCTCTGTGTGTGTTAGAGAATAGTTACATGGAGAAGCATCGACGTCACTGACAACTTAGCCGGGAGACTTGTCTTAATCCACACTAGTCAGGCAGCTGGGTCTATATTTAGACCAGAGTTATCCAAAGAACAGGCTACAGCCGTGCCTCTCAACTGCTGGATAAACACACATACAAATATATAGTACAAATATATCGTTTTTATTGCCATTTTGAATTAGTTTTTACTCTTTATATTTACATCAGTATCAGTACAATTGGCTTCTGATCTACCCAAAATGGAATCATTCTACTGGTGATAAATGGGTTATTGTTTATATAAAAACAAATAATGTATTTTAAAAGCTCCTTTGCTTTCAATCAAATACTATGTCTACCTTCAAGTCAACAGTGTTTCATGATAATGACCCATATATTCTTCAGGAAATGTTGAAATATCCATGACAAACGAATCTAAAGGGGCACTTCACCTAAAAAAACCAAATTCTGTCATCATTTAAATAATGTGGGTGACCAAACACCTAATGGCCCCCACTGACTTCCATAACATTGGAAGTCAGTGTGGAGCAGCAATTGAATAAATATCTTAAATTAAATGATGACAGAACTTTCATTTTTGGGGGAACCTGAAATAGTGTCAGTTCACCCCAAACTGAAAGTTCTGCTATTAATTACTCACCCCCTCAGACCTTCTTTCATCTTCAGAACACAAATTAATAAAATCTGAGAGCTATCTGACCCTCCAAAGACAGGAACACAAATGAAATAATCACAGAAATGAAGTAAATGCATCAGTAAAAACAGGATGTGACATCAGTGGCTCAACTTCAGTTTTGTGATGCTACAAAACCACTTTTGTGCACAAAGAAAACAAAAATAAAATGATTTGCTTAACCATTCTTCTCCCCTGAGTTACGACTTCTGCCACTTTCGAGATTACTCAAGAATGTATTTGGCGTAATATAAGTGTTGTTTACGCTCAGGGGTAAAGCGTATGTATGCGTTGTGATAATCTCTAAAATTGCGGAAGACATTAGTCAGGGAAGAAGAACGGTTGAGTAAATTATGCTATTTTTGTTTTCTTTGTGCATCGCAAAACTGAAGTTGAGCCACTGATGTCACATCCTGTTTTACTGATGTACTGTGTTTACTAAGTATCTGGACCTGGATCATTTCAGTGGTGTTGCTGTCTATGGAGGGTCAGACAGCTCTCTGATTTTATTAATAAATATCTTAATCTGTGTTCTGAAGATTAACAAAGGTCTTACTGTTGTAGACCGACATGAGGGTGAGTAATTAATGACAGAATTTTCATTTTATGGTGAACTAACCCTTTAAGGGTTAACTTTCGGTGATAACACAGCCAGTTGTTCACTCCACAGGACTCTCGGCTTTGAAAGACTCAGTTCATCTGTCCCCACTAAAACCGTCAGTCACTCCTGAGGAGGCGGAGATGGAGGAGAGGGAAAGCCACGTTCAGGATAGACGCGAAGACGAGGCAGCCAACAGGATGAGAGTGGATGAGGAAAGGAGAGAGATACTGGTAGACCATGAGGATGAAGCGTGTGCGGCTCTCACCATCTCTGACACAGCCTACAGTCCGTGCGCCAGCTTGGTGCCCACGCCAGTGGAGGAGAGCCAGTGCGGCCTGGACCTGCTCTTCCAGAGCCCAGCGCGCCTGCTGAAGGAGCTGCACGCCGACCCAGAGATGCAGCTGGAGCTCCAGGCCGAGAGAGCGAGGGAAGCGGCTGGAGAGGCGCTGGGTCAGGCTCTGTGCAGCCCATCGAGTGGACGGCAGCAGATGCAGGCATGTCTGCGCAGCGCCGTCCGGCTGGTGCTGATGGCCACGGGCCTCCTCGTGATTCTGCTGCCTCTGCTGCTCGTTTTGCTGGAGTCGGACCTGGACATCTCATTCTTGCATGACATCCGGCAGACGCCCGAGTTTGAGCAGTTCCACTACGAGTACTACTGCCCCCTGCGCCGCTGGTTCCTCTGCAAACTGGAAGTCATGACGGAGCAGCTCTGGGGCGACTGAGGCTTGGTGGGAAATATAGGGAACGGGCGTGCAGGAATATGATGGACAGGACAGGTTTGCTCTCCTACATCACATGGTTTATTTATTCACGTCGTATCGCCGATACCTTCTCGTAGCAGTAATGGAGGCAGTTTCCTAGCACTTGCGCTGTAGTTGTCTAGTGTTTTAGACAGCCTGTAAAGCTGTATGACATGCAGAGCTTTGGTAGAAATGCATTGGAACATCGTATGTTTCAACAACGATGATGGATGCTTTTATAATATCTTCAATCCTTCCATCTGTCTGTCATAAACCTTAAAAAATGTCAGTCAGGGTCCAAAGTTAACTTTTTGTCCTACATTTAAATACATGGTGAATTTTCTGCACATAAATAGTTTTATTTTAATTTATTTTACAGGTTTTTGTGTTCCTATGACTATTAATACGCCCCCTTTCTCTCGATATGCAGTCCTTTTTGGGAAAGAAATCAGTACTTTCATTCTGTAAGGGTGCATCAAATTGATCGTAACAGTAAAGACATTTATTATATTACAGAAGATTTGTGTTTTATATCAACACTGTTCTTTTGAAATTTCTATACATCAAAGAATTCTAAAAGTATGTTACTAAAAAAGCAGGAGTGTTTTCAACAGCTGCAACAATAATAATAATAATAATAATAATACATTTTGAACATCAAATCAGCATATTGGTATATTCCTGAAGGATTATATGACTAAGGATGCTGAATATTCAGCTTTGATCATAGGAATAAATTACATTTTAAAGTAAATTGCAAGAACATTGCTTCTTTAAGTTGTGATACAATGCACAGTATTAAATTTTTTTACTGAGTTTATGAAATCAATATTTTACAAAAAGAATCAATTCTTTTCAAGAGTCAGGAGTCGACTCTTTTAAGACTCATTTCATATTTCTGTTTGGCTGGCTACACATCAGAAATGTAATGCCACATGTCCTCCAAGCTTAATTGTATCTTTTGTAGACTGTTTGTACAGTAACTCTTTGATTTGATTTTTATAATCAGCGAGGGTCACTGTTTAAACGAGGTAGGTTACCTGGCCTGTAAAACAGTTTAATTATCCACCAAAGCTTTTTCTTTTACATGTGATGCTTAAAAAGTTAATTGTGGACCCTGATGCCAGTTTGAGTGTGAAATCCTGTATAAACACATAGGACGAGTTCATTTCAAATGGTTTGATGTCCTTGACTCAGTTCACCTCCATAACAATACAAATAATGCAGGTCAAATGTAGAAGAGGCAAAGACAGGTAATGAGCTCAGACCCGCTTCCCTAAATCAAGACTTATTTTCTTAAAAATCAAATCACAGCTATTAAAATGAGCAAATTCTGACCTCATAACACTGTATTGGAATAAATCTCTGCCTCTTGCAGAGCAACACACACAGATATGAAAGAGAGGGCAAGCTAAACACATGCTAAAACTTAATATCTGTTTTTAAAATTTTATACATTTTTATGTGATGCTTACAATTACTTATATTTTTCAGCAAAAAAAGCTTAAGTTATGTTATTTAAACTGATTTACACTAAAAGTAGGTGGTATAGAAGTGAAATATTTTTATTATCACCGACAATTTACCTTAAAATGCTGTGCTGTGTTTTTATATAGAATAGCACAAAGTATCAGACTTTTTTTTTTTTTTTTTTTTCAGATTTTCAGATGTCATGAGCAGATGTAATAGCAGGTTGCTAATACATTTGAGAGGCTCTTAACTGATCGCTGCGATCACACATACATACATACATAAACACAAAATACATAAAAAACGATGCATGAAACCACCACGAATCCAAATATTTCACATATTTTAAAAAAACCAAAAACATAAGTGTTGTGTTAATATAATTTTGTGGAAGTCAAATGAATGAAGTGCAGCTAATAAAATTTAGTTTACAAACTATGTCTGTTTAGCCCAAAAAAGTGGTCAATATAAAACTACATTGACCTTTCTTTATAGATTTTTTTCAAATTAATTTTATTTTATTTATTTTTTTACATTTATTGGTCATGCAGGCTGTTTTTTATGGAAGCTTGTTTCCACCACAGTTTATTTAAAATAAATAAAAGTGTAATTGCAATTTTATGATTTTTTTTTCTCAGAATTCTAAGTTCATATCTCATAATTCTTACTTCAGAATATATAAGCATGCTACACAATTTGAGGAAAGAGGAGTCTAAAGGGTGAGATATAGTCTGCATTGTGAGATATAAACTCGCAAATTTTAAGAAGAAAAGAGTCCAAGATGTAAACCAGCAATTGTGAAAAGTCAGTGTTTCTTTCATTTTTTAATTGGTGAAAAATGTTATAAAATAATATTAAAAATAAAACTGCAAACTGTTCATTGACAATTCTGAGAAAAATATATATATAAATACTTTTATTTATTATTTAAATTCTGTGGAAGAAAAAAAGCTTGCATAGTTATGATCAATAATCAGTGAAGGGTTTCAGTCATTCATGCAGAACACAGCTTGATTTTTTCGATCGGAATCGATTGAATCATGAAATGTGTTTTTGTCCTGGCTTAACTTCCGTTTGGATATTATGTTTTGTTTTTTTTAGTTATCCTTATGCAGGGCCTTGTACTACCGTACTGCATTTGCAACACTGGAATTTTGCATAATTCCAAACCTGAAGAACCTGTGAGGACTTGCTCCATTTACACTTTTTATGTATTTAATTAAATTGAAGCAAGTGCATGTCCTGATTAAATTTGCGTTTCCTTCAGAGGTCCAGGATGAGACTGATGTCTTCCGGACCGGCCAGCTCACAGCGCAGCACATTAACTAATCAAAAAAACACGGTTACTTGTGATGCAAATCTGATGTGACGTTACATCTGTTGCTGAGGTGATAGCAAAAGGGCTAATGACACATTTCTGTCAATGCATCACGCTCAACAGAGGTGTAGTTTGAATCCAGATCAACATAAACTCAGATCACTGATATTTATTGTCTAACACCAGGTGGCGCTCTCAGGAACGAATGTCAAATACTGGAGGATCTTTATTTTCTGATAAAAAAATAAAATAAAACAAATATGCATCTTAGCATACAGGCATTTATATGGATATGTTACCACAAAGTAAATATTTGATTGCTATTGTATGTTATTTATGGCTTGTGCGGTTGATATTCATACAGACTAATATTTATTCACCATTACAACGCGTGCATCATCAAGTCAGAATCATACTGCATACACTTGTATTTCAATCAATATTCATCAATGTAAATGAATAGATCTTTTTCTGATATATCAATCATTTTTTTATAATTTTTTTATCATACTGTATACACTACCAGTCAAAAATTTGGACACTGTTAACTGTATTTATCTCGATTTGTCATAAATTGTTCATTTTAATTGTATGTATGTAAATCCATATAGACTTATTAACATTAATGCATACTGATATTTCATCGGTATTAATATTTAACCTGCCCCTACAGACAATTAATTAATTAATTATGGGTTTATATAAATTTTTTCTTTAACTGCTACACAAAAAATGAAATAAAATAAAGATTTTGAATATACCAAATTGTAAATAATTTTGAATTAAAAAAAAAAAGTAAGGTAAGTGATTGAAATTAATTATTTGAGCTACATTTAAATAAACTAATTTAGACAAACTTTAATTTTTTTTTTAATAACAATAAAAAAAAATAGTTAGCAGCTTCGTGTATGTACTAAATATTTAATAAAATGCACTTATTTTATACATAATATATCTATGGCATATCGCGTTGGCTAAAACACACAAGGAAACGCGTTGTGAAAAATAATATCACAGACATCACATTCGGACTCTATAATTATCACAGAGGTTGTGAGAGAAAAACACAGACATGGCAGATTCAGATGGGATTAAAATCACCAAGTACGTCTGTGAAACAAAACATTCTCTAACGACCCCCTGTAAAACTAGTCCCGTCCGAATAGGGCTTTACTTTTAGTCATTATTTAGGTAGCACACATATTCTGAATGCCTTTGTGGCAGAATTCAAATTTCAAAAAATGAATCTATGCCCACCTCTAATTAATCGTAAACCATTTTATTTTAATCTTATTGATAAACGTTGGAGCCACAGCAAATTAAAATTTTAACACACAAGCTCTAATGTAAATTTTATTTAACGCCGTTTTATTTGGTCACTCCATAATTCCATTTGAGTTCTTTCATAGCTTTGATTACTTATTAATTATGATTAATATTTTATTAACCGAAAAGTGTGTCCAAACTGTTTTTCTGGTAGTGAAAACATACATAAGAACTGAAAGTAGATGTGTTGTATACATTAAAACAGACTGATGTCTTTGAGTTCCTCACTTCCGCATGTACAGTATGTAACATCTGTAAATACTGTGAAAAGAAACATCTCTCGTGTATTCAGCTAGCTCATCTGAGTCTTATTTGTGTATGATCATAGGACTATGAAAAGTACATGAAAGCTTTATTCTATTGTGTTTTGTTCAGGTTTCTCTGGAATTTCAGCTCAGGGTTGAGTCATATTTATTGATAGGTTCATGAAGCAGCCAATATTAGAAATACAACATTGATGCTTTGTTCTGATGCTGCTGTCAATGTCGTGGTTCTCATTATAATAAACTCATCAAATATGTGGAAATGTAAATAATAGATAGTCATGCTTTGTGCTTTAATGTGTTATCATGACCGATGAAAGCAGAGAAGCAATGGTCATATTCAATCGATCTGCTAGAGTAGAGCTTCAGTGACCGACTGACTGTGAGATTCATTCGTTTCTCAGCAGCTTGACTGAATTTGCCCATTAACCTGAACATCTCTTTATATCGTAGTGTGGCAAAATATTGATGTCCAAACTCATTTTAATTGGCCAGAGGGTAAACATATTTCATTTAGCACTCAGAAATGTCATGCACTGGAATTTGTGTTTATTGTTTTTGTAGCCTTGCTCTTCTGTTGCATGATGGGACACAGAGTCTAATTTAACTGATTCCTTTGTTATATGTTTAATAGAGCTGTGATTTCATTTGCTTATAAACATAGAAATGGGAAATCTAAAGATCTATCTATTTGTGTACTGAACAACACAATTGTTATGTTTTTAAATGTTCATTAGTAATTAAGGTTTTTGGTGAATTTTTGCAAAGCCTGTAAGGAACGTCATTTCAGGGTTATAATGTACCCCAAAATTCACATTTAAAGTTAATAATTTAACCTTTTTTTTAAATTTAAAAAATAAAATTGAGTATTTCTGCATCTTCTCATCACTGAGAATAATGAGAATTACAAACAAGCTCAAAGGAAAACATCCGAGTGCATTACAGTAATGAGGAATTGGGGGAAATGTCCTTAATTAAAATAATAATGTCTCAAGGCAAAAAAACTGGCTTCTAAATAATGTAAAATATATTATTTTGTTTAGTTTTTTTCTTTTTAATGTGTTTTCAGGATGTAATATGACTTGAAAAAGGTCCTAGAGCTGAATTGTATATGCTGCCATAAAAACTGCATAAAAATGTATTTGCGTTTTGTGTCAAACAATCCCCAGATGTTTCTTACATTATATGGTTAAACATGAAAACCACATATTACCCTTTTTAAAACTGATAATTATAGAATATAAAAGAAAATATGCAAATTAACTGAACATCTGGAAAATGCTTGTATATGTTTTTTTTGTTGTTGTTTGTTTATTTAGAGGTTTGAGATATTTTTAAGTATTTGGTGATTTCACTGCGTATGTGAATTGTGTTTTGTTTGCATGTTTAGCAGCATTATAAATGTTTCAGCTTAAAACAGTCTGTCATTTAATTTTTAAAATACAACTCTGGGAGTATCATAAAAAAAAATTACAAAAAAATCAGTTCCCAGATTCACTGGGAATCGCCTTATTAAATTTGTAAAGTGATTTTTGATTGTTTATATGTTAAAAAAAAGAATTGTTTTATATGTTAGTACTGCCACAATAAAACTGGAGTGAAAACACTGCAATCTTTATTTTTGCTTTAATTTCTTTATTTTAAGATTTTAATTTAAATCAACGTTCTTAAATGGAACTCATTTCTAATAGACAACAGTGAAATAAGCTTGAAATGAAAACATAAAAAAAGAAATACAAACAAGACATTAGGATTGAAATGTTACTGACATGTCATTCATATAATTGTGATTTAACAAATGTTTTTCTGCAAGAAAGTGTGCACAGTTTATGACAGAATATATAACATTACATATGTAGTGAGTATTAAAAGCCAATGGTGCTATTGTGAAATGAATAAAGCTATGATAATATCCACAAAAGCTTGTCAATCTGTTTTAAAATGCATCGTATCAGAGGAGAAGTTTTCAGCACTAAGCAAACATAAATAAAACACACACACACACACACACACACACACACACACATATAATTATTATTGTCACATCTGATACAGTGCATTTTAAAACTCATCAAAAAAAGTTTGATGAGCTTTTTTGGACATTACCATTGCTTTATGCATTTATATATAAATATATTTAAAGCTAAAAGCTAAAAAGAAATGCTTTGGTTCAAGCACCAGCTTCCTGTTGTCACTTGTTTATTCCACAGATTTATGAAGTTCCACTTCATCTACCTTACAAACTTTTCACATTATTTCAATCAACTTTCACATACCACACACACACACGCGCACATACACACAACTTTTCAAGGATCATGTAACACGTTACAGAACCATTACTCCTTTTCAATAAGCTAAAGGAAATTTTCATGTAATAAATAAAATCAAAATGCAGCACACATGCAGCAAAGTGCTGTGTAAGGCAGAGTGTCTGTTGACTCCATATGCTACTAATAATCAGCTGTAATACAGAAGCTGTGAAATTGAGGGCTGTTAAAGCAACAGTGATCTGCTTCAACAAGTGACTCAGCGCTTAAAAAAAAAAATTATAAAATAAATCAGAGACAGTCCTGAGGACAATATTTAGCACTTAGCAAATGAACAGCTCAGACAGTCATTTAATGGTATTTCCCATCTAAATCAATGAATGGTTAAATATTTGATTATCTGTGTGCAGAAGCCCTGTGCTGTCATGTATTATCACCAGCATCAGCCCATGCAGCAGTTAGGGTTGGACATCCTTTTGCTGTGATTTCCAGACAGTTTGGCCACTGATACAGGCTCCTTGTGCTCATCAGCATGCTTCGTCACCTCTCTGAAGTACAAGACAGACAAAACATTCATCCTTTACCAGGATTCACAAAGGGTTGATTATTAGGCTAATGTAAGTATAATGCTGGAAATTTGGTGGTCAATTAATTAAATTTTATTTTCAGTTGCAATATTGGATTCCAAAGTATATTATCATATCCACAACAATGTTGTTGTTTTGTCTCGAGTAATAAATCCTTTCAGCTCTCCTTAAATGCTTATTTATTGTGATCTGATTCATATGATTTTTATATTACTAGTTACATGTATTATTCATTTAATATGCATATATATATACATTATTTATTTATTCATTAATTTGTAATTTTTTTATATACTTTAAAAATAATCTAAATATATAAAACTTTTTTTAGATTATGTTGAAAAACCATTATTAAAAATCTCTTATTAAAAATAATAAATACAAAGTGTGTAAGCAATTGTGTTGAATAATATTTTAATTGAGCAGCCTAAGGTAAAGTTCTCAATTGAACTGAAGACTGGAACTTGCTGCATTACATACAGTACCATAATAAGGCTTGACAATCAGAAGAACATTTTTCTATTCACTTCACAAGGCTTCATCAAGGCATTTTGAAACGCATTGAAACTGCTGCCCTCTTGTGCTTGATATTTATACTACAAACAATACTACTGTAGGTGCACTGCAGTCAGTTCATCTGAAAGATCTTTATCAGTGAACCTCAGGAAACCTGCTATTAAGAATGTGTCTAATGTAAAATTTTGATATTTTGCTTGTATTTTATTACATGAATTGAATCCCTGCTTTACACATTTTTTATTCAATAAAATTCAATTACTGTCATGAAAATAAAGACAAAACAAACAGCTTACCGGGCTAAATGAAGAACAGCCTCAATGATGTTGGATCCATCCTTTGCACTTGTCTCACAGAATAAAGCACTGTATGTCTGAACACAGATAGCAGCCACAGTTTAGCCCTTATACTGACAAACTCACTCTCTAACTAATCAAGACTGTATGAGGTCATACACACTCTATATAATCAAATCTGTGCATACGCACACTTTATAAATGTACATCATTTTTAAGAAATATCCAAAAAGACCAACCCTATGTTTGTTTTGTGTGAAAACTTGGAATAACTTGGAATATACAGCATTTGGATACAGACTACGTTATCATGCATTTATGGTGTCCTATGGCCTTTTTAGAGCTTGAATACTTTGGTCTTTATTCATGGTAAACTGCAGTTTTGCATGAGGGTGAGTGAATTATTTATGACCAATTCATTTCTTGGTAAATAATCCCACAAAAACAATCAGAAAGCACTGAATAATACTGGGAACTAACCATGGCCAGTTTTTCTCCATAGCTGGTTGGAATACAAGTAACTCCATCCTGAAGTGCTTCCTTCCTTAGATCTGTCTTGTTCCCCACAAGCATTATGGGAATGTCATCTTGGGACACATCCTGCACCAGAGAAGTATCTCAATCAGTATCTCAAAAACTGATCCAGCAACATTCTACATATCAGAATCTTTTCCCATTGTAGTGTTTCCATAAAAGTGAAGTATGAAATATTGACAGCTAGTGGTTGAAATGAATATTGCAGACAGTGATCTGCTTCAAAAAGTGACTCATCATTTCAAATTCAAAATATTCAAATCAAACCAAACAAAAATACAAGCCTCCTCCTTAAATAAGCTCACTACTTTCCCTTCCCTATCTTGTTTCGCATTCCCTCCTCCGCCCCATCTGCTGCCAAGTTTCGTGCCTTCCCGCTCCAGGGGGGCACGGAGGGGGGGGTTTGAGCCAGACTCCGCCAATCTCCCGGCCGGGAGGCTACATTAGTAATTAGTCTTTTATGTCGCATGTAATCATGCTTAGGGTGCCATGCAATAACTAGGCTAACTAGTAAAGATTAGTCCACCAGTCAAAGCACTTATTCAAGACAGTCTAGAACACTTACTAGGGGTTCAAGACAATTAAATGAACAAGATCCTTGTCTGAAGAGCAGGGTTGTCCATGTTATATAACCTAGCAAAACTAGACAGTGATGACGACCTGCCAGCAGTTTTGCAAATATCACCAATGTAAATTTTTCTGGACCAAGCCCAGGAGGAGACCATCCCCATAGTAGAGTGGGCTTACATTCCAACAGGGAGCTCAGATCCCACTGAGGCATAAGCCAGGGCTATCACATCAACTATCCAGCGGCAAAATCTCTGCTTCATAACTAGAATTCCTTTAGCGCAGCCTCCGAAGCACACATTGCTCTGCTCTTACTGCCACAACTGACTAGAGCACTCCACATTAAGTCCTGATAACGTGAACAGTGATGGAACAGTGAACAAGTGAACAGTGACCTTGAGGTGTATGCACCCCACATGCCAGGTGTGGGATGGGAAATGGTTATTAGCCAGTACTGTAGGGGACAGATATGGGACAGGCCCAATGGTATCTCAGACTATGCAGCTGCCATGAGGCTTAGGATCCTCTGAAAAGCTTTGAAGGTACTGGAAAGCCCCTACTTTGAAAGACACCAGTAGCCACAAAATTCTCAACAAGTGTTCTGGCAAGAGCCAAGCCTGCATTTGGAACAAGGAAATAGAAATGGACTTAACAGCAATGGAAATGTAGATGCGTGCGCATCTAATGTAATGAACCTAGCATTGGTAATAACACAATGCTCCAACACCACATCTGTACAGGGGGTTGGGAGGCATATACAAGCTTTCTTGGAAGGAGGTCTTTTCTCCTGCGGGACACAACCTTCCCTTCTTTAACCCTAACGCATCAGGAGTGCTTCGGCTGTGACTCAGGGTCCCAAAGTTATCTAAAGAGCTTTTCACACTCAACGTGAAAATTCTGAGCAAAAAACAAATGAAGTTCACACTAGGGGCAACCTTATTATTTTCCAAGCAAAGATTTTTTTGACCTGTGTGTCGATTTTTCCCCATTGCTCTGTAGACCATCCAATTAGATTTACACTTACTGTATATCAAGTGCCAGTAAAAGTACTCTCATTGCTTAATAAAGTTCATATTGAACCACTGATGGCAGATTACCTATTTTGACTATGTCTTTCATACGTTTCTGGGCCTTGACAATATTATTTAATAAACAGTCACAAGTCTCTGGGTTTTCATCTAAAAATTCTTAAATTGTGTTCCAAAGATTTTACAGATTTGGAACCACATGGGGGTAAGTGATTAATGACAAAATTTTTATTTTGAGATAAATTACTCCTTTAATGCTGTATATTAAGAAGTGGACAATGTTAGAGAAACTGTTTGTCAAGTCAGCCATGAGCAGACTCATTTAATATTGTTTAAAAACTAAATATTGTCATTGGTGGGGACACATGCTGCACAGCTTGATGTTCAGACCAGGCACAAATGTTAACAAATGGGTTTTTCAGATGAAATCAGAGTTCTTACATCAAAATACATTTATGTAGACATGTTTACAAGATTCCTCTCTATTTTACCTTGACCATTAACGGTACACTCACAATATTAACAAAATATTCTGCTTTTGGTTCTCTGCTGTCTCGGTCTCTGTGATGTTCAGATTGAAACACGTCAATAAAATGAAGTGAAACTTAGCGAAAACGTGACTCACAGACATGAGAGGTATATCTACAGAAAGCTGTATATGTCTACTCTAACAAGTTAGTCATGTCGAAAAACAAATATTCTGTGATATAAAGTATGAAAACAACACCATTTTAGTTTTC
The DNA here is from genome assembly GCA_032359435.1 of Enteromius unitaeniatus. Classification (NCBI taxonomy): domain Eukaryota; kingdom Metazoa; phylum Chordata; class Actinopteri; order Cypriniformes; family Cyprinidae; genus Enteromius; species Enteromius unitaeniatus. Next base: position 14,394,686 of record JAUMHI010000046.1, on the reverse strand, counting down.
TTTGTTTGAGCTCATTATTTTTAATTCCCCCATGCCTGTGCATTTTTGTTATAATGCATTCAAAGTGCATTATTATAAATAACTATTGTTATTACATGTGCGATGTGCGCGACATGTACACGCCCACAACAGCAGCGCAAGCTCTGCAGGAAAACCTTTCTTCAAGTTCACTTCGGCTGCGTTTCATTTCTGGAAGAAGAAGCGCTGTGAGAAATAAGGTTTGCATTACTTCAGACAAAGAAGATTTGACTCGCGGCTCAATTCAGGAAGATATCATTTACATGAGTAATTTTTTCTCTTATTAGCCTGCTTGTGTTAGTTGTTATTGTGTTACTAACTTTTACACATTTCACTAGTTAGACCAGGGGTGGGGAACTTTGGCCCTCATTCTGCAAGGTTTCCATGTTTCCCTGCGCAAACAAACCTGATTCAAATTAACTAGTGATTGTGCAAAACTTCATTGGCTGTTGGATATATTTTATTTGAGTCAGGTGTGAAGCAGGGCTGTATGAAAAACTTAGAGGACTGCGGCCCTCGAAGACCAGGGTTCCCCACCCCTGAGTTAGACGTTTCCCAAACTATAATGAATAAATGTATAATCAAGTGAATCAATATGAAGTTTCATTAACACAATCTAAATGTTTTACATGCCAGGATAAGTAAGAAAAAAACAAATGAAAGGAATAACAGATGCATCGTGCAAGCTGACTCACGGAGCAGATCATTATCATGAGTAAGTAATGTTTCGTTATTTTTTTATTTAGTTTACATTGTATTGTGGCATAAACCTGAACACATTTACTAGTTATTTTTTTCCCAAACTATAATTCCTGACTAAAAAAATGTTTGAAATCGATTGAAACGGTTTGAATATGACAGGCACATTTCTTACAATGTTATTAAAGTAATATGAGTGAATGATGAATTCTGTGAATCTTAAAATGTTTAGTATTAATACTCTATTCACAAATCAATTTTATAAATATATATCTATAGATATATATTTATATAATGTCTTAAACAATAATAATAAAAACTCGGATATACTGTAAAATGCTCTTTTAAGATAATACATAGCATGCGTCGGTCTATGACTAAATATATACCCTACATATACTGATATTAGCATGCTGACAGATGTTTTGTTGTTTGTTTTTAGTGATCAGATACCTGCAGTACAGTCCTGTCTCCTCAAACTGAGTCTCTTCGAGCTATTTACCTCTAGGAGCGGTGTTACCAACATCAGATGTTTAACTACACTGAGATGTAGAGGTTTCACTTGTTGAACAGAATCTTTTTTCAGGATTGACTCAAAGTCTGTTTACATCTCTGTAGTTAGATCAGTGTGCTCAATAATGTGTCTTTGACCTTCATTTTGTATATTTTAATTATACTGTGTTGTAAATAAAAAACTAATCATTTTAAAAAAAACGTTTTTTTTTCAACCAAAATCACCTCAGACCCCAGAAGGTTAATGGAAACAAAGCTAAAATAGCACTTTAATCAGAAATCACTTAAGGAAAATTACAGTTTTTGTGTACCTCAATGATATCGACCCATTCGCGCACATTCAGAAAGCTCTTCTCACACGTGACATCATAGAGTAGGAGAACTCCATCGGCCCTCCTGAAGTAAGACTTAGCAATGCTCCGAAATCTATAAAAGAGACACCAAAGCAATCAACCTGTAGTCCAAAGTACACTTTTGTTTTTACACACCCACTTGGGTATTCATAAAGTGCATATGATATGAATTCAATAATGCACATGTACCTTGAGTTTTTTTTCCTCACTTACAAGGTGACAGTACCAGTTCAGACATTCTTTTAAGACATTATTTTAAGAAAGCACAAAGAGATTTATATCACTGTTTTGTGAACATTAATAAACTGTTTGTGTTCAATATAAACTCTCATCAATTACTTTATAAGATAAGCACCTGTTTACCTGCTTGTAAAGGCAAATATCTAATCAGCCAATCATAACAGAAACTCAATGGATTTAATGCTGCGTTCACACCATCTCGTAATTACCGGAATTCTGATATGATAACATGTGGCACTTCACTCATAGCTTTACATGTTGTCAGACTCAAAGAAAGCGCCTAAATAGCTGCAAAATGAACTCGCCGGCGGTCACACGGTACATCTGTCACTGGTCAAAGTCATAACTCTCAGAACACTCCGAGTTCGAATGTAGAAGCATATGAGGGCTTTGGCATTGAAATTGTTGCCATAGAAACACATAATTTAGATAGAGTAGAATGTCACGTATTGTCATCTCGGAATTAGACAATCAGTCAAATAGAGCATCAGAATGGGGAGAAAATAATATTTAAATGGCACCTATTATGCAAAATTCACTTTTACATGTTGTTTGAACATACACTCAACAAAAATATAAACGCAACACCTTTGTTTCTGCTCTGATTTTTCAAGAGATGGACTTAAAGATCTAAAATTCATTCCAGATACACAATATTACCATTTCTCTCAAACATTGTTCACAAATCAG
>JAUMHI010000046.1:14378271-14392073 GCA_032359435.1 Enteromius unitaeniatus | reverse complement strand
TGGAATGAATTTTAGATCTTTAAGTCCATCTCATGAAAAATCGGAGCAGAAACAAAGGTGTTGCGTTTATATTTTTGCTGAGTGTAAATGTGTGTGTACACAACCACCCTGTAATAATAAAAATCGACCCGTTCCTTTCTTTTAATCCCCATGAATCATAAGCAGGGTCTCAGAAAGAGTCATTTGCAGAATTTGAAAATGTGATGTCACATTTTGCTCAGAAAACCCCACATCAAAAATGTAAGCACTCATGAATTTTAAATGCATGACATAAATGATAATCAAAATCAAATAGATGTTGTTGTTTTTTTGCAGAGTGCCTGTGGTATGAGCTGTAAATGCACGGCCCAATTCTTGAAAAGGGGGCGGGAAGCAGCATCTCATTTGTATTTAAAAAGACTTGCATGAAAACAGCGTGTTTCTGTTTTTACTCAAATCATATAAAAATGATCTGAAGGGTATTTTGAGCTAAAGTTCATCAGAGGACATTCAATACTTAATTTGGAATATTTGTTGGTACCAGGCAGGCTGGTCCAAGTATTTTAGAAACTGCTGATCTACTGGATTTTTCATACACAACCATTTTTAGGGTTAACAGAGGATGGTCCTTATAAAATAATGGTTAAAATCGGTTTTCCTTTTTTGACTGCTAAATACAGACTTCTGCCACCTGCTGGTCTGGAGAGATTTTTCCTTTCATACAGGCACAAAATTTAGATGCTAGTTGCTGTAATTTTTGCTCTGTTGAAGCATAACTTTTTGGCCAAGACACAGTCAACGCAAGGCAACAACACGGCCAGTTTTTACTGACGCTTGTTTTTTGATGCCTGTTTGGTGTGCCTTTAAAGTTCATACCATGAAGTATAAATATGTTTTGGTTGTGTGTATCAATTTGGATTTTGTCCCCTGGGATCTTACCTCTCCTGTCCAGCTGTGTCCCATAACTGCAGCACTGTCTGAACACCATCCACCACCAAGGTTTTCATCTGGAAATCAACCCCTGCAAGGAAACAGACACAAACAATTTCACAAACTGTGTGAGAGTTAGAGATCATATTTGAAAGAGTCAGAAAAGCCTTACCCAGTGTGGCGCTAGTGTTGCCTTTGAACTCGTTCTTACAGAGGCGAAGGAGGAAGCTAGACTTTCCCACTGCAGCGTCTCCTGCCAGCACAATCCTGTAAGCTTTCTCCGATGGAGGCTGAGTCACTGCCAACACATCCTGCTCTCTCTGCACACATACACACACAGTTGGGCTTCAGAACTGAGATCTAAGTTCAGGATTTACAATAACATTGGTCAAATTTGAGCTTTTATGATACTTCTGGCAGGTTAATCTAGTACCTCTGTGAAGATAGCGGAGAGGCATTTCTTCCCTGATGCAGTAACATCACTTTTCTGAGCAGTTGGTGAAGGAGTCCAGCTCAGAACTGATTCACTGTCTGAACCAATCACAGCCTCTTCTCGCACTTCCAGAACCTGTGAGCACACACAGCTTATCTTAAACCAGGAGTCTGAGCCACGCTCACTGACACTAAAATGACAGCGAGTTAAGCACATGGAGATATGCCTTTGAATTATTCTTTATCTGCTCATATTTGCTTTTTTCTCAAGAGGTTTTATTCTTCAGAGTCAGTATTAAAAAAGTTAATTATGTAAAATGTTAGCAAATAATCAGTCGTACAGAATAATTACCTAAAGAAAGTCTCTGAGTGTTCTACTCTAAGATCTACTGATACAACAGTGTTTGAGAACAATTAAGAGAACAATTAATTTATCAATGTTTTAAACAATTCTTTGTTTTGCTTAAAAGAAGCACTCTTATCATATTACTTTATTGTGATATGCTGACTAACATACTTTAGCACATGTAAAGTACTTAATTTTTTAAACTGCAGTATTTTATATTTTTCTTTGTAATATATTTAAAATGTACTAAATTGCATATTCATCTTTACAAATCTGTGATTATAAATATATGTAAATACAAGTATGTAATACTATGTTAAGACATACTCATTTCAATAGAAATAACATTAAAGTTTAACAAATGCTTGGCAGTGCATTCAGCACTACACTTTTTCTATATTTCAACAGACAATAGAATTACTAAATCACAAAAATAATAATGATGTGTAACGACTGAAATTGAGGTGTGCGGATCCATGTGCAAAATTCCTTTAAACAGAGTCAACGGGCAGGGTCAAGATACAGGCAGACAGAACAGTGAAAGCAAGGCAGAATCGAAGTTGGAGTCCACAGGCAAATGTTGTGGCAACCAGCCACAATCCAATAATCAAAAACCAGGAGATCAGGGCAAGAAAAGAACGCTCAGTAATGACAGTGGAAACAAATCAAGATTTTGCAAATATTTAGTGACATGAGTCCGGCTTAAATAAGGTGTGAAATGAGGGTGTGGGTGTGTGTGCAAATCGGAAACAGGTTTGGGTGCATGGTGCATGATGGGAAATTGAGTCTGTGTGAATATGAGTCCCTGGGAGGTGAGGTAAAGGAATTAAATGTAAATGTAATTAAATGTAATTAGCTGAATTAAGCATTTTTCAAGTACATCTTGTCATGAGTGTCCTAGCATGAGGAATTCAGATAATTACATTTAATCTAAATTTAAAGTTATAATATATTTATCAGTGTCTGATAATCACCTTTAACACACACTGAAGTGTATTATTTTAAGTACGGCAAGATTAAACACTCAATATTCAGTGAGCGTTAATTCATTATTGAATTTAATGATGTTACGGCTCGATTCAGTTTAAATAACATCTGTAAAAATCAAGTTGACGATATCACTGAAAATCAGGCAAGCCAGAGGCGACAGCGACAAGGAACCGAAACTCCAACTAAAATGTACAATAAGGGTGTGCAATGTTATAAATTAAACAAACCATTCTGAAGAAAAATGACACTGTTTGTAGCATTTGATTGGTCTGATTTCCTTACTCTATATATCATACCTCTGTATCTGAAGTGTCTCCAGAAACAGTGGTGTTGCTGTCCTCTGCTAGTACAGGACTCGAACAGGACGTTCTCTCATGCTCGTAATCGTAGCCGTTGTTTGAGCGCAGGGTAGACATGCCGCTGTCCACGCAGCTGTCGGGGAGACTGTCTTCCTCACAGCTGCGTCTGCGCATGGGGTCACACAGGGCCAGAGCCAAAGAATCACTGCTCGGTCTACGCAGACCCTCCATCAGCCCAAACTGATCAAAGTCCTCATCTCCACATGTGTTACAGCACCTGTGGAAGTATTCAGTGTGTCAACATCACAGCTACTAGAAACCACATTTGCAATTCCAAAATGAAATAATTGTGCATTTATTTTATAATTTATTCACATTTTGCTGCAACTAAAAAACACTATAAACATATTTAAAATAGTAATAATGACAAAAACACAACAAAATGCAGAAACTATATACACACTTTTTATAGACACTAACAATTTAATAATACTTTTGTATTTAAATCTCAAAATTAACCATTTTATTTTGTACCTTTTTTGACTAAATAGTAAAGAATTTTAATATTTGCCATTTTTCAGTTCTCTTTCAGTCGGTCAACTCTGAGTCACATCGGCTGTGTCTGGCAGACATGCGTGAGTCTGACAAGACATGATTCTTGAACGCTCCCGTGTCCCAGACCACCTCTTCAGCGATGTGGTGGAGACTTTTGCCCAGCAGTTCTCCAACGCCCAAAAGCAGACAGAGGCGATCCGTCACATCCTGCCACGGCGCCCAGCTACTGGCTCCACCCAGGCACCGCTGGCACTGCCTAAGTCTGTCCTCATCGAAAGCGGCCCCCTGCAGCCGCCTCCGCTCTCTGCAGCCGTCGCAGCAGCCCCCACATAGGCGGCGTCAAGGAGCCGGCCCCCAGGGTTCCCAGAGAATCTTTTGTTTTGCTTTACCCCGCCATTGGCCTCATGGTCAGTGGTACCCAAAATCTTGACAAAACATTTCGAGGACCAGGAGGATGAACCTCGGGTCTTCGGGTCAACCGAGAAAAGAGCAAACGCTGTCCGGTGCATAGGCGGTTTCACTGAAGTTTTTCAGAGGCTCCTGGGGCATATAGCAACAGCTGCAGTGGTGACAACGCTGGGGTTGCTCCATATGAGACCGCTCCAGCATTGGCTCCACGATCGAGTCCTGAGGTGGGCGTGGTGAAGTGGCACCTTCCGGGTTGAGATAACACCGGCCTGCCGCCCAACCTTCTTCCTGTGGTCTGTGTCCCCTAGTGCATGCTGTTTCACAGTTGCCTCCACCACCGGGTGCGCTTACAGGGCAGACACATACTAGTTCGTAGTTCGGCCGTTGCGTACATCAACCATCAAGGTGGTCTACGATCCCGTCGCATGTCACAGCTCGCCCACCACCTCATACTATGAAGTTGGAAACATCTGAGGTCGCTTCACGCCATTCATTTTCCGAGCTACTGCAACCAGGCAACCAACGAGTCTCAACTAGTCTTGAGTTGCACTCCCCTGCGATCGGAGACTCCATCCCCAGACAGTCCAGCTGATTTGGGAGACGTTTGAAACCACTCAGGTAGACCAGTTTGCCTCTCCAGAAACCTCTTACTGCCAGATGTTTTATGCCCTGACCGACGGTACCCTCGGCAGGGACGCCCTGACTCATGCTCCTTGTGACAGCCCCTCCTTGGTCGATTCCTCTGAGGAAGGATCTACTGACTCAGAGACGGGGCACTCTGTGGCACCCGCATCCAGACCTCTGGAAACTCCATGTCTGGTCCCTGGACGGGACGCAGAGGTTCGAGGTGACCTACCCCGAGCTGTAGTTGACACTATTTCTTCTGCGAAAGCGCCTTCTACAAGAGCTGTTCATCATGTGGTGTTCTTCTCAATGAGAAAACCCCCGGAGATGCCCGATCAGAGTTGTGCTTTTGTTCTTGCAGCAAGGGTTGGATTGAAGGCTGTCTCCCTCCACTCTCAAAGTCTACGTGGCTGCCATTGCTGCAAACCACAACCTTGTGGAGGCAGGTCTGTTGATAAGCACGATCTGGACATCAGGTTCCTTAGGGGAGCCAGAAGGTTAAATTTTCCACAATTTTCCAATTTTTTTTGCTATGAGCAATAAGATGATACGTTGACCAGACACGAAGCTTCAGGGCCTCAGACCAGCTCTTTATCTGTCACGGAGGCTGGCAGAAGGGGAATGTCGTCTCCAAGTAGAGGATGGCCAACTGGATAGTGGATGCCATCACCCTGGCTTACCAAGCACAGGGTGTGCCCTGCCCCCTCAATGTATGAGCCCACTCAACAAGGAGTGTAGCATCGTCCTGGGCATTGCCATGCGGGACCTCGCTTGCAGATATTTGTAGAGCTGCGGGTTGGGCAACCCCTAACACGTTCACTAGATTCTATAGCCTTCGTGTGGAACCGTGTTCTCACCTCGAACAGGTAGAGGCTCGGCTTGGCAAAAAACTTCTCCAGATTGTCCAGTAAATAGACCCTGTTACGGAGCATCTGGCGCCAGGCCCTTGATGCGATGAATCCTGTGAGAACTGCTAGAGGGCTGGAGCCCATGTGCGGTTCCCCTTGAGTACCCCATGTAGGTACTCCACGGTTTGAAAAACTAAACGTGTTTCCCCCGGCAGTCTGTCGTCCATGAGGGTTCAATCACCTCCTATATTCCATATGCATTAAAGTTGATATTATATGCATATTTGTCCCTACCTCCTACTGGAAGGCTGGACTTCTGCACATCTTCTCAGACATCCCAGTGCTCCAGTCTTGTGGTAAGAGTCCCGGCCTATAGGCCAAACACTGGAGGCTTGGGAGACTCCCACATGACGCTGGAAGGGGCAGCTTCAATGGCGTTTTGGTAGGGATCCCTATTCATCTGTCACCAATGTAACTCGGAGTGACCGACTGAAAGGGAACGTCTCGGTTACCGCCGCTAGGGGGCCGTGTCACCGGCTCGGCTCCTCAGCGAAGAACTGATGAGCACTTCATCCGCTGCTTATTTATACTTGTGCTCAGGTGCAGCTGGATGTTAATCAGCGCATCCCAATTTCATTGGCATGTTTTCATACACGAAGAGTTACACATGTAACCAAGACGTTATCAGAGATAACATGAAAACTATTTTTACTGTTTTTATTAGCTACATTTTTAATATTGGTGCATTGATTAAAAAAAAACCCAGATAGCATTAAACGCAAGTAAATATTTAATGGAGTCTGTATATTTGACCTGAATTAATTCAGTGGTTTAATTACTAATGTTAAGAGTATCAATATAGATGTACACATAGAACTGAACTCTATATCTTACCGATCAAAATACGAGGAACAGACATTCTTCCTGGTGCTCATATAAACTCCAGATGAGATCCCACTAACACGCTGTGGGACAAAAAGATCACGTCTGTCCTAATGCATATGCAGAAATGTAAATACAGTAAACTAGAACCTTAATCCACACCTCTTATAAAGCACACAGCCATCAAAGCATAAGCCTGATCAGCAAATATTGCTCTCAAACCACTTAATCCATTTTACAACAGCATGTAGAGTAAAGAAAGGCTCTGGACACAAGAGGATCTTACCTGAGTCTTACTCTTGCTCTGACTGCTCTCCAGTGCTGTACGCAGACTGTCATTACTATCATGGAGCTTTCTATTCGCTGCCCTGTACAAGAAGAACAGTGTAAACATAATTCGGCAACAAAATCTGACAAGTATAAAGCAAAAAAAACCCAAAGAAAATTAAGTATTCTTGACTTCTACAAAGAATTCATTTACTAGTACAGTCAGCGCCTTCAGAAAGTCAAGACACCTAAACTGGACAAATGGAGGGATATTGTGTGTCTCTTAAAATGGACAGTGTTAGCAAGGTTTTTCACACTTCTATGAAGCTGTGATTAATTGCTGCATTGGCTTTGGCTACATATTAGTATGTTAAAGATTTTACAGATAGAGACTTATTCATTTATTTAGTGGAGATTACTATAATATTTCACCCAAAAAATTTAATTACCCTATATTTTTTACTATATTTACTATATACTATAATTACTATATACTATATTTTATTTAAGTTTTCCAAGCTTGATGACTTTTTGTAACAAACATTTTTTTCTATTTCTTCTGAGTTTACTCCATGAATGTGGCTTACATTACATTGTTACAAAAACTCACTGACCCTTTAGAAAACATGTGGAGGCATATACAGTAGGTTAGTTTTATGATGGATATATGCCATTTTATGGAGCTTCAAAATTATGGTCACTATCCACCAGCATTACCAAGCTTGGAAGAGCCAGGATGATTTCTTTTACAATTCAGACTGTGTTTGTCTTAAAGAAGAAAGTCTTATACACCTAGGATGGCTTGGAGGTGAGTAGATTATGGGGTAATTTTTATTTTTGAGTGAACTATTCCTTTAAGGTTTAAGGCTCATATCTAAATCCTTTGACAATTGACACTTTTCTTTCCAAAGCCTTTTTAGTTTCTTTTTACTTTTTTTTACATAAACACTTTTCTTCAGTTCAGAAGTCCTGCATTAACCCCTCAGAGCCATGTGGAGCACTTTTTATGTTTATGTTCTTATGCCTCACGGTATACCAAAGCGCACTTGTGGGAGAGGTGTCTGGCTGATGCTAATAATTATGTCAGGAAAAAAGTCCAAAGTGTGGGAACATTTTGAAAAGTCGAAGGACAACCCTTAAAAGGCTGTTTGCAAACTCTGCAGGCAAACATTTGCTGCATTTGACTGCGAAATCGAAGGCTATATTGTGGATGAGCCTAGAGACAAAAACCACGAAGAGAAGGATGAACTAAAAATGTACTTGGTAGGTAAAATAAATGTTGATTCGGGACCATTGGCATGGTGGCAAAAAATAAACATCGATATCCAAAGTTTGCTAAAGCAGCTAAACGCCTCCACTGTATCCCTTCCACATCCACTCCATCAAAGCGCATCTTTTCAAGGGCCGGCTTCATTGTCAACAAGTTGAGAAGCTCCCTTCTTCCCAACAATGTGGACAAGCTAGTGTTCCTCTCACATAATATGAAAAAAATAAAATCGAATTGAAAGCTTAGGTAAGAATGCTTAATTTCCTTTTTGTTTCTGTTTGCTATCCGTTAGGCTATAAAAAAAAACAGGTATTTTTATAACGGGTAGGCTATACAAATAAATAAATACATAGGCCTAATATTTTTATTTATTCGTTTTTATATAATGCAGAAGTTGTTTTTTTATTCTGTTAGAAAAATTAGTCTGATGTTTGCAATTCGTTGTTTCAGGTCAAGACTCATCTGTCGTCTCTTTTTTAGTGGCTTTGATCTGATATTTTTGTATTAGTGTTCTTTAAATTATTTGTTCCACATTTTGTCTTAAATATAGCTGTTCTAAACAATTTAATCAAATACTTAGAATAAAAAAGAAGGCAGTCTGATTGCTGTTTTTATGTTAAAATTAGCCTATAACATTCCGGCCACTGATTTTTGTGCCTGTAAGCTCTGTGTACTTTAAACAGTTTACTATTCTGTTTTAAGCACTCGATTTTAATTTTGAATGCTTTAGCATTTTCTGACATATGGAAGTGTTCCGACTTCAACTTGGACTGTTGTACCTTTCCTTGCATATACGCAAGTTAGTCGACTAGGAATATCTTTAGTCGGGGGCAGCCCTACTTCAAAATCTCAACAGCTATTCACTGGTATTATAAAGCTTGCCATTTTTTGTATTTATCTGGAAGGATAAAGTCATATACACCCAGTATGGCTTGAGAGTGAGTAAATCATGGGGAAATGTGTATTTTTGGATGATTTATGAACCTGCAAGTGTAAGTGCAAATCTCAAGATGGCAAAATGGTCCAGCAGTAGTGTGCTGTGTTCAACTCACTGAAGCACCTCGATCTGTCTCTCCAGGTTACCTCTCTCCTCAGAAAAACACTTCATAAGAGCCTCATCTCTGTACAAACACACAGATCAACATTTTTAGGCTTAATCTGAACATATAGGATTAAGGGATCTAAAATATGATCATGCAGACTAAGGCATTAATACTGTATACGCTAATACACAGACAATATGCTAGTAATATGCATGCTAATTTGCAATTTGCTAATTTAACTAGTTAACAATCAGTATTTTATTCCAAGACTAAAGTGGTACCAATGTCAGTTAATTTCTTAAGCAGGTTTCTACTGTTCAAATCTGTCTGTTAAACATAGCTTTCATCGGTTTCACCTAATTTAGTCAGTTATTAAATATTTGGGTTTCTTGACAGTGTAACATTCATTATAATACAAGTAAACAGCGCTCTGTTTTGTTGTTACTAGGCGGCAAGGTCCAGACATTCCTGTGCAGTGTGACGCGTGACACCAGGATATCCTGCTCTGATGATGTCAGCACTGCAAACACCCACAAAACCAGTTTACAGCTGCTCAAAGCCATCACGCAGGGGAACGAGAGTCTGCGTTCTTTCATTACTGACACGGTATTGACATTTCACAACCAGCTGGGAGTGTCAGAAGAGACTGAGGGACTTCAAAGTACATACTTGATGAGCTTCTTAAAAACTCTTGGTCTGAAGGGTTTTTCAAATATTCATCAATAACTAAGTCAACTGTGACATACACACACACGTACCGTTCAAAGTTGATGCTCTGGTCTGTGAGATCACTCTTGAGAGAGTCTAGCTCACTTTGCAAGAACGCAATATTAGTCTGAGACTCCAAAAGCTCCTGTTTCAACTTCTGGTTTTGCTGAAAGAAGAATGTAGATAAAAACACATTATATAACATCATATACAATTTTTAATTATCTATTCAGATTCAAATAGGAGCCATACCAGTAATAACTCATTGTTCTGTCGTTTCAGTGTTGAAGTTTCCTCTTTAAGGCTGATACTCCTGTTTTGGTTTTCAATCTAAAAAAAAGTAAATAAAGGGTGAGGGAAAAAGCCAAACTATTAATTTAATAGATAATGCATCATACAATACAACTACTTTCAAAGCAGGAAACTAACAGTGTCAATATGTTAGAATTCATTGCTTATGAACCTAATTTGATTGTACCTGTGTCATTATCCAGCCTTTAGTTCAGTGTTCAATTTAGATTAATAAGTGTCAATGTTGCAAGTTCATCAATTTTGAAATAAATAAATTCAACTTAAAAGTATCTCCAAAGAAAACAACAGCATAATTTAGTTCAATAACAAAGCCAATGTTCATCAATCATTAAACAAGTTCAGTTCAGCTGTAAGCAGCTCTATAGAAGACAAGTTTAGTTTAAGTCAGTTTAATGTTAATTCAATAAAGCATCAATTTTAAAACTAATTCAAGTTTTGCTTATTCAACTAAGCAACTCTCCAGATGACAACAACTTTATTATTTAGCTTGATTTAGTTCAGTGATTCCTGAATTCTGTTCAGTAACTGTGTCAATGAGGCAAAAGTTCATCAGTTATAAAACAGCTTTGAATGCAGCTTCACAGTAGATAATGCATGAATATGTAGCTTAAGTGAGGTCAGCATTGATTCAATTACGGTCAATAACAGTGTCTGTGTTGCAGAGCTCATCAATTACGAAAAAAAAAACTAAATTCAACTGTAAATGAGCACTATAGTCAACAATAGTCATTATTCAGCTCGATTTAGTTTAGTGTGGATTGATTGTTGATTGTGAATGACTGTTTTGAATGCAACTCTACAGCAGACAATAGTGTTATTATTCAGATCCAGTCAAGTTTAAGTTTTGTGCTCACACAACAGTGTGAGTGCAGTCAAATTGAAAATATTACTGAATATTTTTTTTAAACCACATCTATTTAAACCACTTCTGTCAGGAATCATTTCACTATCGTCAAAACGACTGACGCTTAGCATACAGTTGGCGGTTCTGATCGGAGCAAAAATTATACATCATACAGTAAACAGAACAAAGCAGATATCATTAATGTACGTAATGATATTTAAGCTTAATATATTATAAACAGAAGATAAACAGAATCTGATTCAACAAGGATTATCAGAATGCTAAGTTCTGATTGTGGTGAAAGGAGGAAGATGTATGGAGGAGGGTAATTTGCTCCTGAGCAAGCAAAAAAGCTGCTGAATAATACTGAATAAATCTATATAAGCCCATTGTTATTATGAATCAGTAAGAGTCAGTTACCATCTGCAGAGTCTGTATCTTCTGCTGTAGTTCACATATCTGAGACTCGTACTGGTGTTTCATGCTGCTCAGAGTCGCCTCTGCTTTTTTAGACTCCTATAAAAGAACAGAATCTATACATTAGTGTTAAAAATGATAAATCTTCACACTTTATAACATTCATAGAACCATAACAGGACTAAAACTGTAACATCATGAGTGAGAACTGAAAAAAAAGATGTAAAAATTGTGTTGTGATAGGCTGAAATGATGACTGCAGTTACACACAAATCAAAATAATGTAGGTTTTTGTTATATAAAATATTAAAATAAGATCTAAAAAGCTCTGTACTAAAGTTTAAAAAAACAAAACATTACTCTCTAAAACATTAGATCAAGACAATTAAAGTGACAAAAAAGTTGAGGAATGTCAGTGCACTAATGAATACAAAATGCTATTTACATTTTACAGGAACTTGAACAGGTGCTGTTAAACAAACAGCCAGTTCATTTCACATTACATAACATGATAAGTCATGGAACGTGGGATAAGAAACAAGAACAAATACAGGACTGTCGAAGACTGTCTGCACTAAAATGTGATGTCATGGATAAATTAAGCCTTGAATGTGATCCAAGACACTCACATGATCTGGCGGGATCCCAGATCACAGCAAAACACCTGTGCTAATTCATTCTGCCTACATGAACAGAGCGCTGTATCCATAGAAACAATATAAATACCAACACTGAAGTAATATATAATCTATTAAGGTGGTCACCATTGATTATTGTAACATTTAAAAATAAAACTATATATTTATTAATTGAGGGATGCCTTGCAAAAAAAAAAAAAAACATTACGTTTTTATTACAGTTATAACTTATAGCATTAAGTTATTTCATATCAGCACAGTCCCTTTGAGATAAGCAAGTATTGCAAATCATACTTAGAAAGGTACCATTTATTTACGTTTTGAAAGATCTAAACAGATTAATTTTTGGAATAATATAAATACATTTTGTTATAAATGTTGTATTAAACGTGATTAACAATGTGATTTATCATTATGGTAAACAGCCCAAAGATACTGCACCTGTTCTATAAAATAAACATTTTAAAATAAACAGCCGGGCGAGTGCTACTTCTGGCGAGGACGGACTGGTCTTATAATGATGGTGAAGAATTCCCCTCCGAGGGCTCCTCCTTCCACTGGTGCTCTGCAGCCAGTGGAGCTGCCTCAGGCCGGTAAGGGGATCGGCTCTGATTGGCAGTGTTTTATGGCCTGCGGAGAAGCTGCATCTGCAGTACACGCTATGATGTTGTTGCAAGTCCATCAGGCCAAGGCACTGAAAGATCTGCACAAGGTCAAGACCCGGAAGTTCTCCGTGACCTTTGTACCACCACGTACCTCGCACTTTGAGCGACAAAGGTTACAACACGGTTTCTGGGTCGTGCAATGTCCACCACAGTGGTCCAGGAGTGCCATCTGTGGCTGTGTCTGGCTGACATGCATATGACAGACAAGACACGACTCTTAAATGCTGGGAGAAGAGCAAACTCTGTCCAACACAGAGGATCCAGAGTTGGATTCGGTCAAACAAACAGCATGCCTTATGCAGGAACGTGCTCAGTCAGTGTTGAACTGCTTGAATATGTTCAATGGCAGGACGGCGGTCCAAATGAAATATTTTTAGGCTCCTGGATCATATGGCAGCAGCAGCAGCAGCCACGCCGTCTCATTTAAGGCCGCTTCAGCACTAGCAACACGGCACTCACAGGTCCAAGTGACACTGGCCTGCTGCCAAACCTTCACCCCGTGGTCAGACCTCTCGTTTCTCCATTCAGGAGTGCCCCTGGAGCATGCTTTGGTTTGTACACACACACATATAAACATCTACAGATATATATTTATAAAACAGATTTGTGAATAGAGTATTAATAATATGGTCTACACCAAACACAGGGTGTGTCCTGTCCCCTCAGGTTAACAAGGAGTGTGCTTTCTCTCGTGTGATCCCAATTTGTCGGTCATATCCGACGTGACATCTCCGTTCCCTTCTTCAGGCAACGAGGGTTACATACGTAACCAAGATGTTTCTCTTAATTATGTCTCATGGGTGGAAAATTTGGGTACATTTTCTCCTTTTTTCAAAAAATTTCACTGCATGTGGGCACAGATACTGCGACTAGAAATGGTCATGTCTAAACAAAAAAAATCTAAACATTCTTAAAACAAAACAAAAAAATACAAAGCAGGAGTACATATTTTGAATTATGTTTTTTTCTTTAGCTCATCAGTTAATTTGTAAATAAATTAATAAAATAAGTAATGCTTAATAATAAATAATAGTTTATTGGGAAAAAGACAAATCAGCTTTTTTTCTGTTGACCTGTAGATGTGTGTTTCTCTCTGCGGTGTGGATGCGGTGATCCATCTCTTCCTCCATCTCACTCAGCTGTATAGCCGTCTGATCCTGAGCTCTGAACACACACCAGCAGAACACAAACTGGCCATCATATATACAGCAATACACTACTGTCTTTATGAACAAGTCCAACAAAACATTTTTTGGTAACACTTTAGAATGCTGTATCTTACTTACTGCATAACTAATAAGAAGTTACTGTGAAACTAATAGGTTGTTCTTTATTAACCCTCAAGTCA
>JAUMHI010000046.1:14363112-14374284 GCA_032359435.1 Enteromius unitaeniatus | reverse complement strand
TTGACTTCCTGCCTGTACGACCATTCTAATAAAGAACTGTTGCAAATGGATCCAACTGCCTCGAGCGATTCGTTACAATATATATATATAAATAAATAATGAATCATTTTTATCATTTTAATCATTTTTGAATTGTAAACAGTAAGTGCAGTCTGATTATGTAATGTAGTATTATGATCTTATTACGAGTAATCTATTTATATAATCCAGATTACATGTAATTGGTTACTACCATATAGCAACATAAGATACAAAAAGATGGTTATTGATAACTGTTATTAGTTTCAGCAAAGATACTGCACAGAATTTCTGAAGAAGATCAGAAGAACTTCACCCAGTTTCTAAACTTCTCTCTAGAAAGTACGGTGAAGAAAACTTGGTGGCCACATGAGTTTGTTTACCTCTTTACAGCAAGTGCCAGATGTTCCATTTCTGTGTTCAGTATTCGGATCTCCTTGATGAAACTGAGAAGAACTCTTTCAAATTGAGGGATGATTCTGGGCTCCGTCAAATTGATATTCTGGTACAGAGTTGATATCTGGTCAATCCTACACACAAAAGAGCACTATTGAGCAATTAATGCTGATTAGAACAGAAACACAGTTAAATAAAACAGGGTCCAGGACAATAAGGACAATCACATGTTTTTCAGACATTATTCAATCCAATAGGGTTTACATCACTAACTTAACCTGAAAAAAAAAGATGGTGCAAAGTTGTAAATAAGTGTTTGAGCCTCATGACTTTGCTATTCGCTTTTATGAAGTAGCACTTGTGTTATGAAATGCTATGGCAGATGAGAGAGAAATAAGAGAGGTATTGATAGCCCACGACTAATCAATGTCCTGTCAACTTTAACATGGCGTGATGCTGATGTGTCTCATGTCAAGCCTCTAGCTAGAATCAACTCCACTGATCTGTCATGAGGTACATTAAACTTTATTTGAATGAAGATCATTATCAACCAAACAAAAACTAAACATCTCATGACCTGAACTATTAAAAGTTAGGAAATTAAAACCCTTGGGAAGATTTCATGATTAATTGATCATCAAGAAGATGCTCATCATATACAGTATATGAAGCAAATAAAATTTAATTATTATAAAATAAACATTATTTCAACAGTTTATTAGCATTTATTGAAAACAGTTTGAGGTATCTCTGAAGCTGTGTGTTTCTGTATACCTGTAGATTATGGTAAATGGGTGGTGGTTTACCTAATGGCATATTTACACAGGCTGATAAACAAAACTAGGTCAGATATATTTAGTTTTGCTATATGGTATAGTATAATTGTATAATGCAATCTTCCATTTTGAAATGTGATACTCTATTATTTAATATACTGACTTTTCAGCTACTGTACTGTATACTGACTTTTGAACCAACAATGTGAAGATATGTTCAATAAGTTTAGTTCAGTCTAGGCAAAGAATATGGCAAAATATCTTACAGAACAGATGCTTCCCTGATCATACATTTTTTAAATAAACAATAACGAAATCACATAATGTACTTTGTAATGAAAAATGTTGTTAATAATAATAATGTTAATAAAAAACTTTTGTGTGTTAAAATATGTGTGAAAAATTCCTATAAAACCACAAGAATTTCCTTTAAGGAGTTTCCATTATGATATTATAAGATCGATTCCAAATTACAATAGAAATTTCCAATTTAAACCGGAATCCCACAAAAGTTTCTTATTTATTCCTTTTTTTTTAGAGGATTAACATGATATTTTAAACAGTATAAATTAAAACAGTATAAATTACTACTTTCATAATAACAGCGCAAGGTAATGGGTAGTTTTTTAAATCCTAAAAATATCCTTTAAACTTAAATGCCCTAATAGGATAACAATTATTGTAATATTATAAAAAAATAATTATATAATCAAAATATGTAATATGTATTTATATAAACACATTTATATATATATATATATACTTAGTTTGTTTGTTTTGTTTTTGTAAGATAAATTATAAAGAAATAGATCATAAACAATAAAACCCCAAAAATGTCCTTATTACGTCAATGCAATGATGGGGTGATATTCAGGAATATAATGAAAAGTTATAGTATGTAATCATTAAAATAAATATTAATAATTAAAAAACGTTTTGTGTTATGTTGGAATGTTAAAGATAGAGAAATTTTAATGGGAACACTCCACAAATGTCTTCACGCTCTCCTCCAGTATTTAAGTTGACAGCTACTGCACAGACAGCCAGGTGTTTTACCTGGGGATGAATTTGAGCTGATCTCCCAGGCGGGATTTAAAATCCTCCCAGGCGGCAGAGAAACTTTCCCCGGCGTGTTCGCTGCTCATCTCCTCCTCGTCCTTCAACAAGTGCGACTCCTGAAAGCCGTCCATGAACTCCTCCAGATTGATCGTGCCGTCTCTGTCGGAGTCCAGTCTGGCGAAGAGCGCATCAATCTCGGTGGACCGCACGCGCAGCTCGGAACATATTCTGACGAACTCCCATTTTTCGATGAGTCCGGAGCGATCCACATCACAGGCGTGGAAGAGCTCGCGGAGTCTGTCTTTCTGCGCGTCAGAACCCATGACTGCTTCACACGCTTATTACTTAGCAAACATGATGAGAGAGACTTTTCAAACGGTGTTGACCTTGTGCTATCATGCTTGTGCACTCTCTGGCTCCAAGAATTCAGTGGTTGAAATAAACGCCCCTTACACAAACTGAGCAAAGTAAACAAGCTCGTTTCAGGCGTCACGCGGTGTTTATAAAATAGTTCAAAAATGCCTGAGTATATAATACAGCGTTTACAATACAAGAAATCTCACGTTTTAGCATTCATTTAATTGTTGGAGATCAAAGGCCTGACATAATCTGCTACGCAATAGCCTACAGAAGGCCTTCCTGCCTCATTTTGGCTACTTCCTACGAAAATGGAGGTATAAATGCGATTTTCTTTTATTTTTAATGAAAGTATCTCTGATTACATAATCCAGATTACATGCAATCATTTGCTAGGGTACATTTGAGACATGTGAACAGTTGAAACGCCTTAAATTACTTGCTTACACAAAATTCCTGAGTCATGATTGTTTCTCCACACGCGTGTATCTTGGGAAATTTGAAAAGTATGGCGCACATTATGAAAACCTTAGGAAATTATAAACTACTTTTGGCTATTATTAATTTACAATATTTTAGTACAGAAGAAAACTAATTGTCATGGGGAAAATTGCTTAATTTCAGGTTTTAGGTTTTGTTTGGTGATGAAAAAAGCAAAACGTGTCTCTACTCAGTCTAATTAATTCTGTCAGTGAGGGACTAATGTAGTTAGGGACCATGTATTGGTTTGCTAATAAACGTGCACACATTATTTTACACAACTGCCTGTTTGACCAAATGGTGACTGAGCCATCTCTACCATCTGGGTGAGGTACATTATACAACAAATATCCACTAGATGTCACAAGGTCAATCAACAGCACTCATCACAACACTTGGTCTAACATGGATATCTAAAACCAGGAAATCACGCCTGCCATTTCAGCTGTTTTTGGTAAATTTTTGCATGGTAAACAGTTTCGTGACATATTACACTGTAAGAGCCCTAACTTTACAAAATGATGTTACTTTGGGACATGAAAAAAACTTTATGTTTTTAATAATTATTCAAAAACATGCTCAACCAAACGGTTGATTTGTCACTTTATGGTAAACATAGAAATCTAAGCTTATGTTTTCAGATCATCCACTTCTGCACTCAGAATGGACTATTTGCTGAGAAACATAAACTTCTGATCATTCATTGATATTAATTTGACAAAGCTATTGTTATTTCTTCATGAATATACTGATATAATCTATGTTTTGCTTTTCTTTGCATATTTATTGAAGCAAATATAATAAATGAATGTAATTAATTTGTGGAAATCGTAATTATCAGAGGCAATTGCTTAAATGACAAATGTTGGTGTACTAGCACTACTAAATTGTAAAATATTGTTATTTATTTGTTTGTTGTTGTTGTTGTTTTTCCAGATCGTGGGATTTTAAAAAATCCCTCCACTCTTTGAGTCCCTGCTTTGCAGACTACCTCGGGTGCTAGCATGCTCAGGAAGCCTTCCTGCTATTGCACCATTTCACATGTAAGAGATGTTGCTGAACTTTTTTTCACTAATGTTTTATATTGTTTGAGGGATTGTTTTTATTGTTGTCATACTGTACATGACACATGACACATGACTTGCTGGTAAAAAGAAATTGACAACATTTGTTGAAACATAACCTAAAATGCTGTTAAATTACGTTTATATTATATTATATTTAGCTTTTTTTTCTTTCTTTTAGTTTTTGAATGCAGAAAGAATGTCAAGTCTTCAGTTTTGTTAATTTTAGTTATTTATATGTTATTTATTTTAGTTTATTGTTCAAAAAACAAGAAAACATATCATTTCCTGTGTTAAAATGAAAACCTAAAATATTTTATGACATACTTTAATTGATAAAGAAGATTCAGTATGAAAATATATTCTATTTTGGCTTTAAAATATATTAGTTTTAAATTTTCATAGTGTGTGTATGGATTCTGACTTTTACCATAAAGTGACATCTCAGCCGTTTGGTAGAGGCCGATATTTTACAAATTATGGGATGTGTTGAAAAAAAATGCATTGAGTGTGATAACTAGTGACATAAGAAGATAAGAAATGCAAAAAAAAAAAATTTAAATAGCCTTTTTCTTGGTGGGGCATTTAAAGAGTTAAAGAAAAATAAAGTAAATAAAAACAATAATAATACAATTATTTTAAAATTTTATTTTAAAAGTTGTCATTGTGGGACTAATTATGTATAATAATAAGTTTGGGTAAATTCTACCGTCATAATAGTCTTTAGACCATAATAAAATCTGGGATATTAGTCTTCACTCTTGTCTTTGCTATTATTATCTTGGATTGATGTTTTTGCCTCAAAACAAGGATTCCGAAAGGATCACATCACAGAAACCTTATATTTAGCTGCTCTGAAATATTTTTGAATTCATCTCTGTTGCAATATCCATAATCTTCACAATGTTCACAGAATAAGTGAACCCAGTGGACTCTTTGTACAGGTGCAAAGCAATGGAAAAAACGTACTATGCCATGATGTACTTTATGCCAGAAACACTAGATGGAGACAAAACATTTAACACAAATAACCCTCATCAGTTTCAATGCCTGCCACATATGAAAATCAATTAAGCACATATATGTGGTCAAATAATTGTACAAAAGTATGTAAAAGTAACAATATGAGTGTTAAAAATGGCATGAAGCAAACTCACGTAAATGACTCTAAAAGTGAGCACTGTGTCATGAACCTGCAGCACAGACACAAAATTAGATAATAAACACAGCTGGAAAAAACACACCATCTGGGACTTGACATTAATAATGAAGTTTTAAACTAATCGCTGCTGTACTTCTTGTGCATCTTTGCATTGAAAGCCAAACAAATTGCGCATAAACTTCTTTATTAAAGGAACTTACTGGTCATGAACAAACATACAGAGATTCTCTAGCTGTTTATAAAAAGAACCTTGTGCTTGTCGTAAATGCTTTCACATCCCACTGCTGTAGCTCAGATCCCACATTGGTTTGATGTAGAAAAATGGATAGTTTTAAAAAAGAAGAGTCAGCTGTCCTATTTCATGCATCATTCGTGCTGAACACAGCATCAGTAAGGGTTAAAAATAGAGCATGTCGCTGCAAAACATGTCTGGTTCTGTTCAGCATTGCAATTTTTATTTCATTGTAATTCATAGAAAATATTCATATTCATTTGAACAGTTTGATCAGCATTTCCGGGATGCATCACTGAACTTCTCACAAAATCTCACAAAAATTGTCAAAAACAATAATATCACAAACAATAAATAAATGTAAATATATAAACGACAGCATGCGGTGATGCAAAAATTCTAATTGGAATTGATGTAGATAAAACAATAATGCATATATGAATGATAAATTATGTGATAATGTTAGTATTTGCTTAAGTTATGTTAATTTTAATTGCAAAAAGCATTGTGCCCAAAAAGGGAAATTGTCATTAATCAGAATATTGGGGTTAAATGTGCTTTTTTGTAATGAAGATAATGTTAAAATGCCAATTAATGTAATTAGACCTATAAAATCAGAACAACACAAACAAGGTGTAGAGACATGTATGATGAAATGAAAGACACAAAGGGGGAGGGAAGAATAGAGAGGGAGAGTGTGCTGTTAGGTAGACAACAAGCCTCAGTGTGTCTCTTGCCTTGCTTGAACTAGCAGTGTTTGGACTAAGCCACTCCACACAGCGCATGGGAAAAACAATTGTATGTGTGTGTCTGTGCAGGCTGAATGAGTGAGTCTAGCCCAATGCACACCACACCTCTGCATCTGTCCGTCTGAACTCTCCTTACTCCTGTGTTGATGAGTGTGTGAGTGTGAACGCACGTTTCTCCATCAGTGTGTGTCTGTATGTGTGTCAGACACTGGCTTGCTCCGAGCTCCAGTGCTCTTTCTGCCTCAGTCTGAGGACGGACGCATCCTCTCGCCTCTTCTGCTGGAGTTTGGCCGCCGCTGCCTTTGCCCTGGAACACCTTTGGCCTCCATGAGTGCAGCTGAGGAAATCCAGCCTCTCCCTGGAAGGTAAGTGTCATAGCAGCAATTAATGTGTGCTTGTTTTACTGAAATTAGAGGGCTTTTTCACTCAAGAGCTTCTCTGGGACAATTATGGAATGTAACCTTCCAGAGTTTCCTCGATTTAGTTTATCTGCTTTGTTTATTTTAAGTAAAAACATTTATGAGTGTGCATTCTTGTATTGAATATTGCATACATTTGATAGAATCAGAAATATTGTGAAATATTATTATAATTCATATTGTAGTTTCCCTGATGCCATTCTTCTACTTCATTTATTGTTATGTGCTAAGCAAAAATAGACCAACATGTACGAGCTTACATATGAAACAGATTTGATAAACAAAATACAGTAAAAACAGTAATACTGTAATATTATTACGTTTCAGATAACTATTTTCTATTTGAATATTTTCTTAAATGTAATTTATTTCTGTGATGCAAAGCTGAAATTCTATCATCTTGTTATTTTGAAATAACACTTCTCTGATTCAGAACATTAAAACATTATTATTAACATTATTAAGCATTACAAGGCATTGCAAAGCATTAAGGTTGTGCTTAGTTCCCTAGATAAATGTTGTAGCTTGTCTCGTTAATTTAAATTAATTTTTTGCTGCAATGACTTGCACATGACATGTTCCTTCAGTCGAATGGACATTTTGGCATCTAGCCTGGACGTTGTGACACAAACAATGATAGCAAATTGCTTCCTCGACCGTTGACGTGCATCACCATCTCCTATACCATTATACATTGAACGCTTTATATATAGCCAAGAGTCAGTCAGAGCACAAAAACCATGATTTAAATGTTATTGAGTGTTATTGAGCAAATCTCTCCTGTCAAACGTCAGGAGACTAATTTGAATGTAATTGGCTGGATTGCCTCTGCTGGAATGTATACTGTCCTTCATTGAGTACTAAATCTAGTTTCAACAGAGTCTTACTTTGAAATACAAGCAACATGTGAGTGTTCGTTTGAGTTTACGAGTAATATAGCATTTCAAGCAATCTAATTTTACTGAAGTACTAATCATGTTGGTGTCTGATTTGTATAATTAATTTTTAAAGCACCGAAACCCAAAATGAATTACTGTCATGTGATTTTTTTGTTGCAAAATATACTTATATTTTATATTCTTAACAGTTATTTAAAAAAAATAAAAATAATACTTTGTATGTTTAGGTATTGGTAGGATTAGGGATGTAGAATATTGCCATGTGTTTTATAAATAATAATTGAGGTATGCTTATAAGCAAGAGAGAACTGGTCGCTATAATATAGTATTACCAAAAAAAAAGATATATTGCTAATTATTTTTGGGATGCATTTGTGGGTATTTGACAAGCAAAATTAATGGACATTGGTATGTTATTATATTAACCTAAATAAAATTGCGTTAAAGCTTCAAGATGACTTGAAATGTACATACAAATACATATTAGATGATTCACTTTAGTAGTTCTGTTGTGTGTCTCTACCGAAATTAAAAAATAATATATTTATTCAAAAGATTACGTTTAATCAGATGTTTTTACGGTCTGTAAGACTTTACATAATAAGTTAATAACTTTAGTTAACACTAACTAAGAATGAACAATACTTCATTAGTTATTAGTTAATGCACTGTGAATTAACATGAACAAAAAACTGTATTTTCATTATCTAACAAAGATGAATAAATACTGTAATAAATGCTGATTGTAAAGTGTTAACTGGAAGTCTATACACACCAATTCTGAATCAAATATATATATATATATATATATATATATATATATACACATATTATTTTATTATTATGTCTTTACTCTCTTTATGTAAATATAAAATCTAAATTTACTTTGTAATAGAATTTGTTGGCATTCGACTAGTGCTTTCGGTTGTTTCTGCAGTGACATGTGACATCACAGTATGACAGTATGAGCTTTATTACAAGAACGAGCCCCAAGAGTAACCCGGGGCCAAGTGCCCTGCTCAAGGGCACAGCACTGTTGACTTATAGCTCCTTTCTTGGGGGCATCGATCCAGAAACCTTCCAGTCTTCAGCCTTGAGGGTTAACCACTGCAACTCACCGCCCCTTCAGACGCTGCTGGGTGATCAAAATGTTCAAACTGCAAAAGATTCTCAGTTGTTCTCAGATGGGTTCATTTAGCCTTGACCACTGTCCACGGTTGATAAAAACTGGATGTAGTGGGCACTTTTTGTTTTTCAGCGCACATATTGCATTCAATTTTGGTTGAAAGCCACTTTGTCTTATCTAACCACAAAATCTTTTCCCAAATGGGTCACTGTTATGCTTTTTAGTTAACTACAGATGTATTTTCACATGATTATTTTTGAGTAATGTCCATTGTGCAATTCGCTCTGACTGCATTCACACAAACTGGTGAATCTTTATTCTTTTCTCTGCCACTGAACTTCTAAAAATAAAAGCTCAAAAAGGGGGTTTTCCACAATAATGCCATAGAAGAATAATTTTTGGTTTGGTTTTGGTTGTAAGTTCTTAAAAGATCAATTTTGGTTTTCCCAAAGAACCTTTCAGTGAACCTTTATCTTAGTATAAGAAAGTTTAAAGAACCATTTTCAATTATCAAGAAACTTTCTTGTGTAATAGAAGCTATATGTCCCTGGTAGGGTCTCCCAAAGCAAACAGGTCCTAGGTGAAAGGCCAGACAAAGAGCGGTCCTGGTGTGGGCTTGCTCATAGCCCCCCAGCTTAGCCGTCATGTGTTGGAGTTCACCCCGGTGAATAAGTGGGTCTTTCCCTGTGCCTTCGGGTCGAGGATAGGTCTCTCACTGTTGTTTGTGCCTACGGGCTGAATGGCAGTGCAGAGTACCTAGCTTTTTGGGGTCTCTGGGAGGGATGTTGGAAAGCGCTCCCACTTGGGACTCCATCGTTCTACTGGGGGACTTCAACGTGGGCGATGCTAGTGACACCTGGAGGGGTGTGATTGGGAGGAACTGACACGCCTCTATGGCGTTGCATGGAGGTTGGGGTCCTTTGCTAAGGGCTGCCCTGTATGCCCGGAGAAGAAGCTTGGTTCGCATTGCCGGCAGTAAGTCAGACTTGTTCCCAGTGCGTGTTGGACTCCGGCAGGGCTGCTCTTTGCCACTGGTCCTGTTCATTATTTTTATGGACAGGATTTCTAGGCGCAGTCAGGAGCAGAAGGGGGTCTGGTTTGGGGACCACAGGATCTCATCTCTGTTTTTTGCAGATGATGTTGTCCTGTAGGCTTCCTCGAACCAGGATCACAGTGGGCACTGGGGCGGTTTGCAGTGTGAAGCGGCTGGGATGAGAATCAGCACCTCCAAATCTGAGGCCATGGTTCTCAGCCGGAAAAGGTTGGCCTGCACTCTTCAGGTTGGTGGGGAGTTCCTGTCTCAGGTGGAGGGGTTTAAGTTTCTTGGGGTCTCTCGACTGGCCTGGGAATGCCTCAGTGTTCCCCCGGAAGAGCTGGAGGAAGTGTCTGGGGAGAGGGAAGTCTGGGTGTCTCTGCTTAGACTGCTGCCCCCGCGACTCTGTTCCGGATAAGCGAAAGAAGATGGATGGATTTGAAGGACAAGATTTTAAACAAACTTTAGGTGGTGTCAAGATGATGTGATGTATTTAGCTTCCACTTCAGTATGGACCAATGAACACATTCTGTGGACTGAAATTATTAACAGAAAATCACTGACATTCATTTTCTTAAGTGTACCGATAACAAAAATATCCCGCTAAATATCAGTGTACAATTTGAAATCATAATAAAAAGTTATCATAAGTTTTTTTTAGATATAATAGTATGCAGATAAATGGAGCTTACGGTCCACTGACAAACACACAAATGGATGTCTCTGGGTATTTATGGATGAAATACGATCTGATCCTAGAGGCATTGTGTGGGCTTCTGATCATATACAGAACATTGCATGTAACATCCACACCAGGCTCCACCCCCACTGTCACACAGAGACAGTTTCAAACAACGTGATCTTTCTGTCCAGGAATATTCTATTCGCTTCCGTACTCTAGCGGCAACAAGTGGATGGAACGAAAGTGCTTTACTGACGACGTTTCGCCAGGGATTGGAACCAAACCTGCAGATGATGTTAGCAGCATATGACAATTCCATTGGACTTGAGCGTTTCATTCAAATGACTCTCCGATGTTCCGCTCGAGTGAGTTCATATAATAATGCTTCTACTGGTACTGCAACAACTTTCCTCCGTCCGCCAGAGTTCTTGAGTCCTCCAGTACCATCATCTGAGCCTATGGATCTGAGTCGTAGGCGACTTACACCCCATGAACAACAAAATCGACTCCTGTGGAGCCAAAGACCATTGCATCAAGGAGTGTCCCACGAAACCGCCTAGACCGGTGGTGAGTACAATTTTGTCAATATCTGAAAATATGCCACCTTTCACTACTGAAGTACTTCTGTCTGCCAATGGATTTGCTCTCTCTGTGGCAGCGCTCATTGATTCAGGCTCCGCAGGAAACTTCATAGCAGGTTACCTAGCACGACGTCTGAAG
>JAUMHI010000046.1:14302832-14316240 GCA_032359435.1 Enteromius unitaeniatus | reverse complement strand
GATGATTGCCATGCTCGCTCGGGCAGCCGAGAGCATCGGGCTGGAGGTGTCAAAGCCTCCCAGCCCTGAGCGCTCTCGCCTGGATGATTGGTTTCTGGGGTCAGGCCGTGGTTCTCAGCTGCGTCTGGCCCCGGTTCCTTTCCTTCCTTTCTCACGGCAGCTCTGACTGTCAAAGCCTACAGTGCGGCTGGGCAGGCTGCTTCAGCTCTTCATGCCATGGCCATCCTGCAAGTACATCAGGCCAAGGCACTTAAAGAGCTAGACGAGAGTAGTACCGACCCGGGGTTGATGCAGGAGCTGCACTCAGCGACCGACCTCACCCTCTGGGCGATGAAGGTCACAGCGTGGTCTCTCGGGCGGACGATGTCCACACTTGTGGCCCAGGAGCGCTATCTATGGTTTAGCCTGGCTGAAATTAAGGACACAGAGAAAGTTCGCTACCTTGATGCCCTGATCACTCAGGCTGGACTATTCGGTGACACTGTGGAGAACTTTGCTCAGCAGTCCAGAAGCAGACGGAGGCAATCCAGCACATCCTGCCCTGGCATGACCGTCCCCGTCCCCGTCTCTAGCGAGTGCCCTAAGGAAAAAGCCCTCCAGGAAGACTGCAAAGCGGCCCCGAGACGGGCGGCCAGAGAGGCGAGAAACTTGTTCTTGGGAGACGGTGGCCGCACCACTCCCTCCACCCGAGGAGGGCTGTGTGGAGAATCCTTTAGTTTCCTTTTTGTTGCGTTCCGCTGCAGGCTTTAGGGCAAAGATAGAAAAAACTCATCCCTCTCCAGACCCAGGTGCTCATGGTCCGACGGTGCGCAGTCTACGGCTGCCTCACTGTCAACCACAGCACCTCACATTGCCAGCGGCCAGGAAGTCACGGTTCAGGGACTGAAAGGTGGAGCGCAGGCTGTCGCCCTCCACTTTGAAAGTGTATGTGGCTGCTATCGCAGCCCATCATGATGCAGTGAATGGCCGGTCCATTGTAAAGCATGATCTCGTCGTGAGGTTCCTAAGGGGCGCTAGGAGGTTAAACCCTCCAAGATCGCCCCTGATACCCTCCTGGGACCTCTCTGTTGTGCTAGCAGGCCTTCAAAGGGGTCCCTTTGAGCCACTGGATTCAGTCGAGCTTAAATACCTGTCACTTAAGACAGCACTCCTGACCGCGCTCACTTCCATCAAGAGGGTCGGGGACCTCCAACCATTTTCAGTAAGTGAAGAGTGCCTTGTATTCGGGCCGGACTACTCTCAGGTGAGCCTGAGACCCCGGCCTGGATACGTGCCCAAGGTTACCACCACGCCCTTCAGGTACCAGGTGGTGAACCTGCAAGCACTGCCCTCAGAGTAGGCGGATCCAGCCTTGGCGTTGCTGTGTCCCGTCAGAGCATTGCGCCTGTACGTGGACCGCACCCAGAGCTTCAGAAGCTCTGAGCAGCTCTTTGTCTGTTACGAAGGTCAGCAGAAAGGGAAGGCTATCTCCAAGCATCCTCCAAGCACCAACGGCAGTCAGACTGGGGCAGAGCAGTCTAACGATAGGCCCAGTATTAGGTGATTGCATTGCCCGGAAGGTCAGCCCCTCTACTGGGATAGGTGGCCACTCGTATGATTCCCCACAGGTAATCTCTTGCAAAGGTGACTCGTGTCTTCCCTCTGCCCGTCTCTGTGGACTAGTCTTTCCCCCTGCGGGTGGAACTAGACCCTGAGGCATATTCGTATGTGTACTTCCCTGCGGGTTAGTCCATATTTGTGTTACCACACATTTACCTCCCTATATTGCAGGGTGTGGTCTCCGTAGCGCCCCTCCACGGAAGGCTAGCTCCCCCTCTTTCCGCCAAACTGTAACAACTAAAAGAGAGGACTTGAAGCATCCTCTTTAAAGGTCGATATCCCTTCTCTAGAGCTTAAAATACTCTCTAGTTCAGGAACGCGAATCATCAGAGCGAATCAGGGCTCCCTAGTAATGACCCCAGTCTGTCGTCACGACATAACGTCTCCGTTCCCCCATCAGGGAACGGGGGTTACAATAGGTAACTGAGACGTTGGGAGATATAAATTATATTATAAGACGATATCATAATAACTAGAAATAATGATAGAAAACATGAAAAATAAATGACCAATTTGGAGATATTGTCACAATTGTAAGACATAAAATGGTAAAATTAATAATAAATGAAGGATTTCAAATTATATTGTGAGGTAAAAAAAAATAATCACTTTTAAGAGAAACAAAGATGCAATGGATGGATGGATGGATGAGGAATTAATTTGCAATTGTGAAATTTGAAGCCAAAATTGTTAACAAAGTCACATGATAATTAAGATGAAATATTGAATTGAGAGATATAAACATTTAAAAGAAATAAATGCATAGTTATAAGATACAACATTATTTAAAGAGAAATAATTTGAGTCTTGAAATACCATCAGGTGATATAGTCACATTGTAAGAAAGTCTAAATAGTTTTAATGAATAATTATTCAGTTATTAAAATTGTTCAGTTATTTGCCTTTTTTAACTGTCTTCCTTTACGATATGCATTTGATTGATTGTTTTCCATGTTATTTCTGTTAAATGCTAGACATCCGAACTCAGTATGCTACAACATTTTTCAGACATTTCAGGCTATATTCAAATGCCAAAAAATTACTGAACTTTGCTTTCTTTCCTTGCCTCTCTCTCATTTTCTCAGGTGGCTGTTTGGAGAGCTGACATGTTTATGCTATGCTGTATGTGGAGTCCTCTTCGGCTTATCCAGCCTGACAAATCTCACTGCTCTGTCATCCGTCTGCTGCCTCAAAGTCTGTTTCCCAAACTATGGTATTCTTCCTCGACACCTTTCACACCACAATACATTTATCTTTGTCCCTGGCCCTTCTCCAAATCTTAATTAAGAATCAGATCCAGCTACATCCTTCTGTCCTACCGAGATGCACCCCAGAGGGAAATTCATTACCTTTGTCTCTCAGTGTGATTATCGGGTATTCTACCTTTTATCAGACTCTAGAAGCCTAGTGTTGGTATGGCTTTTGGTCAATACTCCCACGTCTGGACAGGAGCGGCTGGCCTCATTAGAGTTTATTAGTTTTGTCAGTTTCAGCATCTGACTGTTGCAAAGATGAAGGTGTGTGTGGGAGAGAGGAGACAGTTTAGATGGAGCAGTTTAACAGCATGTGGGTCAGCTTGAGAACATAGATTAAGATGGCAAAGAGGACAGTAGGTGAACTGATGGATTCTGCAGGAGGAAGAAAAGCAAACATATTTGGGATGCGGTTAAAGCCTTATTTTAGAGGGCATCTTGCCAGATAGGTTGTGAGTCTTTAGCTCTGCACTTGATCTATAATGTCATAATTCTAGAGTAAGGATTGACAAGGATTAGGCCAATATAGTGCTGCATATTAGGTCAGCATGGATGATAGCATCACTCGTTTCCGTTTTTGGTTCAGTTTTTATGATTGATATAAAACGAGACAAATCCACAACTATTTTAATCTTCAATTAAGGTTTTTAATGCTTTGATAACTAGCAGAAGATACTTAGCAGTTTTAAATTTTCTTCAATTAAATAATTTACACTGAAAAATACAACTGCATTAAATAATACTATGAGATTCTTTTATTCTTTTTGTCAATAAACAAACAAGAAATGATCGTGGTAATGATTGAGTAGTTCATTTAAATTATTTGATTTGTTTAAATGGCAGATTCATCAGATTCATTCTCTGTTTATGCATGGGCTAAAGACACTTTGACCAAACTGATTTAGCCTGTAAGGACCTTGTAATTAACTCAAGTTATCAGTTGGAAAAGTGATATGGACATATAATGCAGTCAAGAGCTGCCTGGAACAACGTTCCATAAACATAAACGTTCTCTGAAAATAATTGCAAACTTTATAATAGGTATCACCCAAACAGATTAAAGCATTTAATGTCCCCTGTAGTACAGTGATGAATACTTTTGCTTTCCTTTAACAGGTAACAAGTTCTCCTACTCTCATGCCTGTCTAATGATAGTGGGGGTGTGGTGCTATGCCATGGTGTTTGCTGTGGGTCCCTTGGCAAATTGGGGTCACTATGGCCCTGAACCTTACGGGACAGCATGTTGCATAGACTGGTAAGTGCCTGAGAGAATGTTAATGGGAGCACTGAAAGAGTGTCATTAAACAGACAAAGCAAGCCAAAAAAGTCAGCCTAAAGGTGATGTGTGCAATGTATATGCTATTAGTGGAAGCGCAGCTAGCTGCCACAATACTAGGGTTTTCTGTGCGATTGTCTGAGTAGTTGCTCAGGTTTTTTAAGTGCTTATGTGTCCCTTATGTGACCCAAGTCAAAAGAGCCCTATTCCTGTTTACACACTGATATTCTGGTCTCAAGATATGGCTTGGGTCCCTCAATAAGTGTATATTGGATTTTGTTTTATCATTTGACAAGAAAAAACTGTAAATGTGATCACTTTGGTAGTTTTATAGTACAATAGAGCTACATTGTACTTTTAACTTTTTGCAAAGTCAACCTACAAATGGCTTATTTATAGTAGCAAAATGAACTAGAATTGGAAGTATTTTATCATCAAAAAATGACACACTTTTTAAAGTAATCTAATGCACTGAATGTTCTATTGAGATCACATGGCGCACTCTCTAACAAAATTACTTCACTCTTTTTATGGTTTTATTTTTAGAAATGGTTGCCTTTGTTTATATGATGGTAGAGTGCAGACATGAAAATCAGGCTCTGGCTTTTATTGTCCTCAGTAATTTTCACGGCCAGCTAGCTCAGTGACTCCTACAAGCTGGCCATCATACATAGCCCTCTACTTTACCATCTTTGCAAAATATTCATGTAGTGTTGTATAGTGCCAGAGGTTTTGTGTTTCACACCTAGAGCATAGGATATGCTCTTGATATAGGGTTTGAGCCTTTTTTATAAAGAAAGGGTCCGACAAGCCCTGGGTTATAGGCCAAGCATTCTTTCACTTCCACACCTACCATTCCCAGGACAGGTTCAGGCCCACATTGACTGCACTGTCTCACTGTCTCAAAGACCTCAAATGGAACTTGAACCTACAATCTCTGTCTTCTCTTGCCTTATCTTGGTGTGGTGACATTTAAATGGTATTTATAACACAAACATAGTGATCTAAATCAATGTCTGATTCAACAGCTCAGAACATTCATGCAGAATTTATATAGTTTTAGGACTAAGAGGGGTTTTTTTTACAACTGGAGAGTGGATTAGCCACAGGAATGAGGCCTAAAATCTGGAAGTGGTTCAAATGGTTTCTGGTTAGACAGGGAGAAATCTAAAACATTCTGAGAAATAAATCCCAAGGACTGAAGTTGAGAAACACTAAACTAGATTAATATCTACTTCAACCACTTCTCAAAACACTGGTACAGTGTTCCAATAGTTCCAGGGCTTTGTGCTTTACATCTGGAGGACTGCGCTGGACTATAGCAGACAACAGTTTTGATCCATAGTGCTCTGAGTTATGGGCTCAGCACTCTCTCAGTGATATTCTGCTCACCTTAGAAGAAATTGCACACACAGGTATTTTCAAAACAATTTGATTTTAGACCTATTTTAAAGGGATAATTCACCCCAAAATGAAAATTCTCTCATTAATTACTCACCCTCATGCCGTTCCAAACATGTGAGACCTTTGGAAAACAAATTAAGGCATTTTTAATGAAATTCATAGAAACGTAGCAAGGACATTGTAAAAATAGTCTATGTGGCCTCAGAGGTTCAGCTTTAATTTTATAAAGCTATAAAGTGCAAAAAGAACAAAAATAATGACTTTATTCAACAGTTTCTTCTCTTTGGTGTTCATGGTACTGTCGGATGTGTGTACACCCTTCTGCTTGTAAACAATGCGCAGTGCATACGTCAAAAGCACAGTGGCAGCTTGCAAGTAAAGAAGTCTTAGCAGAAGATTGTTTTTATTCATCAATCTCGGGGTTATGTTCTTTAACCACTTTAATTTCGATTGGGCACCCACAGTCACTGGCTTAGGATGCTAGTACCTTATCCATTAGGACACTGTACCCCCAGTAATTCTCACTCAGGTGGCCCAGCGATAATAATCTGGACATATGAACAAAGGCATATCACGGTCACCATAAAAACACTAAAACAAAAAAGGCCCAAAGAATCCCTAGAAACTCCAGCTGTGTCCCTGATTATCATAACCCTATCATAATTATCATAACATAACCCTAACTGTCCTTTCTTTCAGGTATGCACCAGGCCAGGATGCTCTGTCCATGTCCTACATTATCTGTCTCTTCCTCTTCTGCTATGCCCTTCCTCTTGCTATCATCCTCCTCTCTTACATACTGATCCTCATCACTGTACGAGGGTCACGGCAGGCAGTACAGCAACATGTGTCGCCACAGACCAAGACCTCAAATGCCCATATTCTTATTGTGAAGGTAAAGTGCAAAGCATCATTGTGTCATCATTCCTACCATCTGTCAATAAAACACAAGATATAGCAGGAAGATGCAACCACCGTAAGAATTTATTTGAAAGATATTAATATTCCAAGTCTTTTGGATGAATGACTCATTTACTTCTTTTATCCAGAAAGTGTGGAAATGATTATTTCTCTTTCTCTCTCATAGCTCTCAGTGGCGGTCTGCATTGGTTTCCTGACCGCCTGGAGCCCTTATGCTGTTGTGGCAATGTGGGCCGCATTTGTGGAGCCCAGTAAGGTTCCACCTATAGCCTTTGCATTTGCAGCTATCTTTGCTAAATCCTCCACCACCTACAACCCTGTAGTGTACCTGGTATTCAAGCCCAACTTTCGCAAATCTCTGAGCAGAGACACCGCTCAGATTCGCAAACGAATATGTTCCAGTCCGTGCAAAGGAAGCCCTGTGCCTGGTGAGAAGGCTCTTCAACGGCAAACATCTCTACACTGCAACAAGGATGCTAGCAACTCCACTCGGCTCTCCAATGGCCTGGCAGATAGCCATGGGGCTTGTCTTCACTGCACAGAGGCAGACCCTCATTGTCAACAAACCCCGCCTCAAAGGACTGCCCGTGTGCTGATCGGTACATCCTACAGCGAGGTGACTCTGAGTCAGATGCCAGAGAAGATGCAAGCTGACCTTCTGTGAAGGACCTGTAGGCTCTCCTTATGCCATCACGAGGACAAATGTGAGGAATAGATGGAGGAGCTGCCTCAGAATGAAACTTCTGGTCACTAGAGATAAGCTTGATATGTCAGAGACAAACTGTGGTCACTTCTGATACTGATGTCACGTATTAAGCTGCAAAACAATTGACCCTGATCTAAGTCCCGCCTTAAAAAGGGTTACTGACCAGTCCTACCATATCTCCTGTCTGCAGTTGTTGCTTGTGTGATTCACATTTAAAAAAACGAAAAAACAAAAGATGAATACATGTATGTACATGTAAGCAGCTGTAAAACATTTGAGTATTATTTTAACTTCAGTTAGTTGTACCAAGTAGTTTTTGAGGTAAAATGGTTATTTTAATTAAATGATCTCAGTTAATGAAGATGCCTCAGTATTCTGGTCAATCGACTATTCTGGACTTCCAATCATTTTGTTCACTTAAACCATGACCCTTTCTTGCAATTGAAGGTTTACAATAATATCTTCCTCCTCATAAACAACAGACTGACAGAATACTTAAATGTATGTCACAATACAGACAAAAAAAATCTGTCATTGCATCAATGACATAAAAACAAATATAAAAAATGTATATGTTTAGCCCTAAATATTAAAATATATTCCTGAATATAAAATTGCTTCGCTGTCGATAATATAGATATATTCAAAGAACTGGGCAAGTAACTCAAACTTTCTGTAACACTAATCACACTAATAAAAAAAAAAGTAAAACATGAACAGCACTAAACATATCATTTATTTCTAAATTTAATTCTAAACAACAATTAATGTTTTGATAAAACAAGGCATTTTGGGTATTCCTCCAACCACAATGCTTCTTTAGAAGTCAAGCTCAGCAATGTAACTATTTATACATTTATATATATATTCATATTGTTTAACCTTTGTTATAGCTTTACATAAGCAAATTCAAACAATTCACAATTTCACTTTTCACTTTAAAATTGTGTAATAAACTTAAGAACTAAAATATAAGATTCCATATGAAGTGTGAAAACAATAATACTCAAATCAAGTCAAGCTGTGATTAATTAATTACTGGGATTTATAAGCAGGGTAGAATGAGTGATCTAACTTGACATTATAATTTATTACTATTTAAAATAACCTAAAAGTTATTAAGGTTTTTTTGTAATTTTTTTATCGGTGTCGGGCTGGTCGCTTAACATGGTCCCGTTAGCTGCTGCTGGTAGATTGTGTAACTGGGCATTGTGGTGGTTAATACAATACAAGTTATCTGATATCCCACAAATCCTTCAGACTCATCAGCTGACAAAGTTTTTGATTCTTTGATTGTTTTAACTGTCAAGGTGAAATCGGTGAGAAAATTATGACAACATTTTCATTTTGGGGAGAATTATTGTTTTAAGTATGCATCGCTGACCTAGACTATCAGTTCTGACAAAATGTATTTTTGCAAGCAATATTAAATATTTTATTATATTATAGTATATGATTGATGGAAGTCAGTCCCTGAGCCATAGCTGTTATTTTTTATTTTTCAATTTTTTTTATTTTTCAATTTTCAATTAAGGATGCCAAGGATTTTCTAAGGTTCACGAGAGTTTACTCAGAGGTGTACAGGAACTGGAAAATCTGCCCAACTACTCCTTTTTAATATCCACGGACAACCAACATCGTAAAAAAAAATCTCATAGTAGTGAACCATGACCATGAACCATGCCAGCATCACCAACATAACAAGAAACAGTGGCTGGCTTTGTTTAACTTATAGCACAGCTTTTGGCTGATCAGATCTTGTGATTTTGGAAGAAAGTAATTAATCTTTCAGTGAAGTAGTGACAAAGAAGAGGAGAGTTTTGTTTGCCATTACTTAATGTTTCAACTTCTCTATGGAGAAAGAGAGAAACTATAAAAGAATGATAAGGGTCAGCCTTGGGGAGGACATGAGTTTTGTGTCTTGCTCAAGAGCACAACATCCGACATCTATGTCAGCAGACTGTCTATATGCTGTGCTGACATTAACATCCTCATAAAATGGTCTTTGTGTTCTGGAGTTACTGTCAGCTCCACAGTGCACTGTGTTTTATATATACTCTATGTATATTGTTGTTAACACCACTAACAATTATGCAAAAAAATAATTAAAAACTTGCATGCAATATTAGTTTTTAAAAAGCAGCTGCAATTAAAAAAAACTAAAATACATTTCTGGATGTGGGAATATGATAGCATATGACATTTTAAAACAATGCAGCATTTATTGCCATTTTAATCAGTGAGACAAGGTATATTACAACAAGAATCCATTAGCTGACCAATTTAAATCTGCCATTCCTTTTGAAATTGGAACAAATTAATTTAACAAGAGATGATCAATAGAATGTTCTTATAATAAATATTTCCATTCCATTTGATCAGAAAATCTGATATTCGATTATTAATCACTTTCCATTAAACCCATAGATCTTGATATCTTCTGTCAAACTGAGGAGCTTTATGTTAAAATATATGGATTTTCAGTTAATTCATAATCAAAGTTGAATGCTTATTTGGGTGTTTATATTAGAACTTTGTAATAAATATTTACCACAATATTTTTTATATCTGACAGGGTTGGGTGAAAAACATTTACTAAGAAAAGGAAAGAATCAGGAGGTTTGCACTAAAGGATAGGATAAGCAAAGTCCCATACTTGGCTTATCTACTGTTAATGCCAAACACACACGCACATATCCTGCAACAATCATATACTGCATGTTGCCTGATTTATGGAAGAATACTGTGTGTGAAACAGTAAGGTGACAATCGTATGATAAACTGATAAATATTCTCTAAATCTTCCCTTGATCTTAATATTCATTTTCACTGAAAAAACTGCAATACTTTGTTTCTTTTATTTGATATTCGATAGAAAAACTAAATGGAAATTTTCTTGCCAGATCTGGTGGGATTTTTCAACCCTGTGATTCCCTCAAGCTTGGAGGGTATCGGGGAAATAAGAGTGACCTTGCCAAAAATCCCAAATGACTGCTTGTTTATTTGAGTATAGACTAATCCTTAGCCTGAGCTCTGGTTTAAATCAGCTACGGCCTGCGGGAACTCTGAAAATCCTCCTTTAGCAGTTGCACTGAATTTCGCCCCTTGATTTAAAACCTGTATTTTTTTTTTCAGGCTGTGAGCTTTCACTTCTGACTAATGTCACTATGTGGAGTCATCTTTACTCAGAGGGCAGATTTACAAAAGGCTAAGCTTATCCCTAAACCCAGCCTTAACCCATCACTCACTTCATCTGCTAAATCTGCTCCCAAAATCACCCCAGAATGACATTTACCTCTCACAGTGTTGATGGGTCCTGGGACAAGCATAGTGTGTCTCTCACATGTACATGAACTGATAACTGTGTCATTGTTTAGCTTTTCTGTAACCTGATGGGTCTTTCTGCTAAAGGGATAGTCACCCAAAAATATCGGTTTTGTCATCATTAGCTCACCATCATGTCATTCTAAACCTTTTTAATAAACACACACAAATGCAAACTTATCCAAAACTGATATTATGCAATGAAAAAGTTCTGATGCACTGCAACGAGACATATTGCACCAATCTGATGCTGCTGATTAAACACACAAGATAAAATAAAGGAGAGTCATACTTTGTAATGACGTGAGGGTGAGTAAATGTTGGCAGAATGTTCATTTTGTGGAAAACTATTCCTTTCATTTCTGGTCACACTGACCACATGTTGTGTATATTCCTGTAAATAAGAGTTCATATTACCGGCTATTATCTTATTTAAGCTTTGGAATGCACTGTGCAAAGAAATGTTTACATATCATGCAATAGTCATTTTGTAAATAAAAGTTTATGTTTATTATACTAAAATATCTTGCTGTTCTTAAACCATAAATGAAAGTTAACAATTTTGCTGTGTTTTTGTAATTTTCATTTATTAGCACATCAAGTTTAACTAAACTAAATTTAGAAATGTTTGCTTAGCAACTAGCTTTTATACTGACATAGAATTGGTATAGAATCACCTGATTCTAATTGCAGGTGCATTTGGTGTCCGTTCCCATCAAACTCTGTTACCGAGATGCAATGCTGATAATAATGTAACAGAATATTTAATTTTTTCAAAAAACTCCACTTACTGACATAAATGCTAAGAACACATGATGCTAATGAGAACATGATAAAATAACTCTTGGTGTAAGAAGAAATCATGATTTTCAGCTATTTAAGAGACTTTTAAAATAAATTATGATGTTGTTATGGACTGTAACATCTTGTAATTCATAACAATTAGTAAAGAATAATAATAAATGAATTAAATTAATGACTTTTGACACCAAATGTACTGGCTATTTTTTTATATATAAATATAAAATTATATAGTTATTGTTTTTATGTCCTCTATCTTTGAATTAACTGAAAATATGAATGACCAATTTCAAACATGACCCATTTACTCTAAATAATTTTGCACATGTTAGACAGCCATTAGCAAAAATTTGTTGACTAAATGGAATTTCTGTAAAGCTTTCATAAAGAGGTCTTTCTCCACATACAAGAGTTTGGTTATCAATAAGATGTTTGTTTTTAAATCCGTAATGTCATGATTCTTGGATGGCTGTGAGAAATACATCTAATCTAAAAGATGATATCAATGAAGTAGTGTCTGAAGTGTAGCATCCTAAAACTCAGAGAGAGGAGAGAAACGTCTAAAGCCCTATTCGGACGGGACTAGTTTTACAGGGGGTCGTTAGAGAAAGTTTTGTTCCACAGACGTACTTAGTGATTTTAAATGTGTTTAAACTCAAACTCAGTGATCCTCTGTGAAAACTAATCCCATCTGAATGCGATGTCGGTGATTGCTGGTGATATTTCGTTTTACAACGCATTTCCTTGTGTG
The DNA here is from genome assembly GCA_032359435.1 of Enteromius unitaeniatus. Lineage (NCBI taxonomy): Eukaryota > Metazoa > Chordata > Actinopteri > Cypriniformes > Cyprinidae > Enteromius > Enteromius unitaeniatus. Next base: position 14,304,205 of record JAUMHI010000046.1, on the reverse strand, counting down.
TTTTGGCCAATGTGATATGCCATAGATGCTCTTACCGCATGCACGTTTGATATAGATAAACACAAATAAAGAGCCAGATCATGTAAACTGTTAAGACTGGCTATTGTAATATCAGTATCAGGTAAGATTACTCATGTTAATTTCTGCACTCGGTTACATATATTTTAATTATTAAAATTAAACACCGGTTTACTACAAATAAAAAACATAATAGTTAAAATAAAGTAATCACACATTAACATGTTTTTTCTGTACTAACGTTAGACTTTTAGCTTCACCATCCGAATAAACTGTTCAGACTGCTGAGAGCGTCTGAAGCTCTGAGTGCGGTCAATGTAGAGACGCAATGTGCGTACAGGACACAGCAGCTTTAAGTCGTTGTCTGCCTCCTCCTGGGGTAGAGTTTGCAGGTTCACTACCTGATCGTGGAAGGGTGTGGTAGGAACCCTGAGCACGTAGCCGGGCCGAGGTCTCAGGATAATGTGAGAGTCAGCCGGACTGAACTCTAGGCACTCTTCGCTGACGGAGAACGCTTGGAGGTCCCCAACCCTCTTAATGGAGGCCAGAGCAACCTGTCTTTAGTGACAGGAATTTTATGTTTTATGTTTTTTATGAACGGTTAGGGCCCATCCCCTGAGAGAGAAGGTCTCTCCTCAAAGGGATTTTCTGAGGGCCTGCCGCGAGGAGCATTAGGTCGGCAAACCACGTCCGGGAGGGCCAGTATGGCGCTACCAGCAGGACCTGCTCCTCGTCCTCCCTGATCTTGCACATGGTCTGTGCAAGGAGGCTCACTGAGGGAAAGGCGTACTTGGGCCCTGGAGGCCAGCGGTGTCAGTGCATCCCTGCCGAGGGGCGCCTCATTGAGGGAGTAATACAGCCAGCAATGGGAGGACTCGGGGAAGGCAAAGAGGTCTACCTCTGCCTCGCCGAAGTGGCTCCAGATCAGCTGGACTACCTTGGGTCTGGACTACCGCAGTGTTGTCCATCCGGAACAGCATTGTCATTAATTGCATCCCAAATTCATGTGTGTTTACTGTGCATATTTACTATGTGTATATAAATACACATACATATACATATAAATACACATGCAATATACATTTTAAAATATTTATTTTTGTATATACAGTGCCCTCCACTAATATTGGCACCTTTGGTAAATCTGACCAAAGGTGGCTGTGAAAATAAATCTGCATTGTTTATCCTTTTGATCTTTCATTCAAAAAATTCACACAATTCTAGCCTATCATTGAAGTTAAACAATTGAAAATGGGGAGAAAAACTCATGATGAATAAATGTTTTTCTCCAATACTTGTTGACCACAATTATTGGCACCCCTAGAATTTTTATGAGTAAAATATCTCTGAAGTAT
>JAUMHI010000046.1:14276970-14295580 GCA_032359435.1 Enteromius unitaeniatus | reverse complement strand
ATGTTGTTTCAAATGTCCCAGATATGGAATCATTTTAGTTTTTTTACAGTATATATATATATATATATATATATATACTGTAAAAAAAACTAAAATTATTATATATATATATATATATATATATATATAATTTTTTTATTTATTTTTATTTTTTTATTTACTTATATTACTTTTAAAAAAGCATCTAATCCAATATAACTTAAAAATTTTTGATAAGACTGTGATGATGCATCTAACGGTCATCAGCATCGTAAATCCTTACGATGGTTTCCATATTTGTATTTTTATATATATATATGTAGGCTACATTTATAACACCATTATTTGTATTATATTACCGTTGCATCAATTTACAAAAAATAGTTTACGTTAATGCGAGGGTGTTTCTAATGCATCATCTACGGGGGGAGAGACTAAAATTTGACATCAATCGCTCTTCTGACTGCTGTTATCAGTCTCTCTCTACATTTTCAAATATATTTGTGGTACTCTCCCGTTCACTGCTCTTCAAGTTAACCCAACTTTGATGACTTCTGCTGCAGAGAAACACAGAAACTGAAAAAAGGTCCATTAGCAAGATCATACAGTAAATTAAATCTTTTATGGAGATTTAATTTAAATGCAATTTATTATGCCAAACCTCTAAAAAAAAAAGTCAACCCGTGGCAACAGTTTAAAGAAAAACCAATTCACATTGATCAAGAAAATAATCCTATATAGCCTTCTGTTATATTCTACTTGTTTTCTTTTCATTTATACAAACTGACAATCTAACACTGGCCTCCTCCATTCTTCTTCATTTAGACTTGTTTTTAAGACACTTTTTTTATATTTCTATTTTTTCTGTTCTTGTTTTCTTTGTATTTATTATATGTGACCCTGGTCCACAAAAACAGTCTTAAGTAGCACAGGTACATTTAACAATAGCCAACAATATACTGTCATAATCACAGATATTTATGCCAAAAATAATTTGGATTATGTTTCATGAACATATTTTGTAAATTTCCTACTGTAAATATATAAAAACATACTTTTCGATAATAAATATGCATTGAACTTCATTTGGACAACTTTAAGGTTGATTTTACCAATAGTTATTTAGTTATAGCTATTTATTTTTGCACCCTCAGATTTGCAAATAGTTGTATCTCAGCCAAATATTGTCCTATCTGTACAAACCACATCAATGGAAAGCCATTTCATTTTCAAAAAAACAAGCATTGTGAATGTTTTGTGGTCAAGCCAGACTTGGCGGATATATGATGGTGAGCGGTGAGCGCTGCTCCTGCGGTGACCCGGATGTAGCGGCGCTCTACCTCCACTCGTCTGATCCTCTTATCAGCGAAAGGCGGCCGAGATGGATGTTGTCAACCAGGTAGGGCTTTCAATCACAGCTATTCACCGAATCAATTCTGCTATGTACTGCAAACTCCTCACAGACAAACTGATATCTGACTGACCGGCGTTGATGTTAACAGGACGGAGAACGGAGTTTAAATGGGACAAGAACATACCTAGACACGACGTCTGGTTGACTTTCACGGAATCCCTGCTGGATGCCACCAAAAAAAAAAAAAAAAAAACACAGCCGTAAACCGTTAGCAATTTTACTCGTGAAACCGGTAAACAACACTAGGATTTATGCAGTGCATTGCGACTGTGGCATTTTATATTGCAGGATATTAATGCAGGAACTAATGCGCAACTATTTTCAAACGGGATGCTATATGGTTCACAAAGCCCAGACTGGTTGTTCAAATAGCCCAATGTCTTTGTTTTCATGTTGCATCTGTGAGATGAGGCATTAAAGGACGAGAGCCGGCTGCGGGCTATTTATCTGTATTCACACCGATGTCTAATTCGCGAGCGAATCTGTTTTTTTTAATTAACCGGATCTTTTTAGTGATTCGAATGAACCGATTCCCTTGAGTTCATAAACCACTTGGGACTCTGACGGGAATAATTTACAGACTAAACTGCGAGGAGGTGAAACGGAACAGTAGCCTACTAATATAGCCAAATAATTCAACTTAAAATGCTGGTTTTGAGCGACACCACAAACGATTCAGTGAACTAGTTCATAGAGCCAAACAGTTTGAGAGAACCGATTCGCACAAACGATTCGCTCGGACTTCAGAATTGTATTTATCCAGTAAGTGTTTGTCAGGTATTACATCATAACAGAACAGGTGCGTCACACGCTGGGTTACAACAAATGGCATATGGCTTGCGTTAAAGAGCAAGGTGAGAGATGACAATGCGACGCAGTCCGCAGCGTGCCGCATTCAGTCGCGTGCTCTCTGGCCGAGTCGAATATATCGGCCTGCAGCCTGTAAATGCTCGCTAGTTGCACTTTCATAAAGGAAACGTTGAGATAAGCAGCTTTGACTAATTCTAATGCTTGCAAAGTCTCCCTCTCCTCTCGCGTGCGCTCTCGTCATCACTGACGTCAGCAGAGACGGTCGGGTTATTACAGTGTGTGTTTTTTTTTTTGTTTTGTTTTTTTTTTGAGAGAAAGAAGCCGAAAGCAAAACCTGTGACCGTGTGCTCGGGAGAATTAATACACTGCAAACTAAACCATTCAGTTTACAGAGACAGATACTGTTGTGGAAAAGTTGAATCTGCACTTGTGTGTATATATAACTCACGAGAGTAATTAATTATTGTACTTGATTATCATTTTACCTGTAGTTAATATAGAAATAAACCAAATAGTTTCTTCATTACAAATAAGTATAAATATGTTTAAATATGTGGCGTACTAGTTTCAATAAAAACAGCATTAAAGTATTTTTTTTTAGCTTGTCTGTATATTCAGCAGTACATTTTAACAAAGACAGTAAAAATAATTATGACGTTACATATAAGGATAGTCCTGCCTGAAAATATCAAGTGCTGTCTAACTATTAATCGCATCCAAAATTGTACATATTTTTTTTTTTTAAGATATTTTTTCATGTATATATAAAGACACACACACATACAGTATATTATCGTGAAAATAGTTACATGCATATACATTTATGTAGTTAAATTCTTATATTTTATATGAAGTACTTGTTCAAAATGTTATATCTGTACTTTATGTTGCTGATATTATTTATGTGTTTATTTTTTAGCTGGTCGCCACTGGGCAGTTCACAATCATCAAACAGCCATTAGGGTTCATTAAAATCTTACAATGGGTGAGTAACTAAAGACCTTGCAAGGTGTTGTTTTTAATCTTGCTATTTTAAAAAAAGAAAGAAACAGAATGCCTTTTTATTTCCTTGATATGATTACTTTCTACGAAGCTGTAGAATGTGCAACTTTGTAAAACTGTAATTTTATCAAAAGCACTGGCATTTTCTTTCAAGAAGTGTAAATCGAGTTCATCTTAATTATAACTGGCAGTAAACATGCTCTTATGCACAGCTTGTGTGGGAGGCTGTGAACAGTCAGTGCTGCTTACGTAACCCGTGCTCAGAGAGGAATCCGACGCTAGTTTACAGTCAAGAGATCGGAAAATCAAAGCTGTCTGTTAGAAACCATGTCTGTGCATGTTGTTAAATACATATTTTACATTAATAATTGAATACATTATTGATGCATACATTTTTGCAAAAAAACAACAACAAAAAATCTGAAATACTGCTGTATTACAACATTAGGCAGACATACCGGGTCCTTCTGACACAGCACTTAGTAATACACCATGTGTTTATAGCCAGGCTAATTTTCTATTTAAAGCTTCCTAAAATAATTAATTGCTCAGAAATTTTGAGACCAGAGCTGGCATGAATCCTCAGTAAACATATGGTCTTGGTTCTTTCCAACAAAACTCAAAATTGCAGAAAGTCTGCAGGCTTTATTGTATGATCTGGATGCATTTACAAATTCAACTCCTTTTGATTGAGCTGTTATTTAAAAAAGAAATTGTTTAGACAGATTTAATACCTGTTTAAAATAATATCTTAATATACAATACTAGACATGTTATAACAGTAATCTTAATGCTTTTAATTGCTTATTTATGACCTCAGCATAAACTAGAGCCCATCAATGCTGAGCATTTTCATGCCTCTAGGAACACAATAGCAAATCATTTTAGTTGCATCGTTCATTATTCTTTCTTTCATTTATTCATTATAGTTAAAAATCCTAAGGAAAGGCTTCCAGGACTCCCGTCTCAATTTGGAACCAATTCTACGTGATCATAATGGCAATTTTCTTATAGGATTATAGTAACACTGAGCAAAAGCCTAGATGTAATAAATGGGAACGCATAATTCCTAACTGAACCAGCTGGATGAAATATCCGTGTATCAGAAAGAACTGAAAGAAAATCTGTGGGGATTTGAAAACTGCTAAAGCTTTCTCTGGGATTTACTCTTCTGCAAGACGTTATTTAAGACAAACCAAGCAGAGTTCACAGAATATCCAGCAGGATTCTAGGAATCAAAGAAGAGACTGGATCTGAAATTCCTTTGTGATGTTTTAATTCTTGTTGCTGTCGAGATATAGGCCTATTACAATGAAGTAAAAGCCCAGGCTTTTTATTAATTCAAAAGGAAAATGATTAACATCTTTTTTATTTTTGTCCTTATTTGTCCTTAACCAATGTTATGTAACAAAAATTTTGCCTTTTGCCTCTCGCAATTTTAAGGGTAATGGAAATTCGGCTACTGACAATGTTTTGAAATAGCCTATCGAAAAGCTACATTCAGTAGTGATTCAGTTATGATCCATGTCTTTGATTCATGTTTTTGGATATGGATAGTTTACCCAAATTCTCTGAATATTTACTCACCCTTATGTCATTACAAACCTGTATAAATTTCTTGTTTCTGCGAAGCACAGAACATTTAGAAAATATCCACTTGTTATTATGAATAAATAAATATTTAATTTATTTGATAAAATATTAAATATTTTGAAAAGTATTTTATGTTCATCATCAGGATGCATATAAAAAAACTCTGACTGTGTTTGTCTGAAAGAAGAAAGTCATGCACACCTAGGATGGCTTGGGGTGAGTAAAACATGCCATCATTTTTGGGTGAACAATTTCTTTAATTTGGTCCATCGGAAATTGATTGTGTCTGCCTTCTTAAAAAGTTAGTTCACCCAAGAATGAAAATTCTGTCTGTCGTTCCAAACCCGTAAGACCTTTGTTCTTCTTCTGAACACAAATGAAGATATTTTTGATGAAATCAGAGAGACATTTGACCCTCTATAGACACCAACACAACTGAAATGATCCCAGATCCAGAAAACTTAGTGAACACATCAGTAAAACAGGATGTAACATCAGTGGCTCAACTTCAGTTTTGTGATGCTAGTAGTTATTTTTGCTCAAAGAAAACTAAAATAACATCATTTACTTATCATTCTTCTCCCCTGAGTTACATCTTCTGCCATTTTAGAGAGTATCACAGGGTCATTTGTGTGACAGAATGACAGAATTTACATTTTGGGGTAAACTAAACCTTTAAAAACTCTTCAAATTTTGGATGTACACATAGTGCAAATAAAATAGTTAATTGCAACTTACAATAGTTGTATATAATAAACATTTTAGTCAACCTTTTTTATTGGATTATGTAATTTGCAGTGGGATTGTAGTTGATTATGTCACTAAAGCTTTTAAGTACACACTTATACCTTTTTCTTTCTTTGATTTCAATTATTTTTCTTATAAAAGAATGAAATAATTCTACTTGTAGATTGTTGGATTGGCTCATGGCTTATAGCACTTTGACGAAGACTTTTCTTTTTAATCCCTATGGGAAGAATGAATGCAAAAATACTTCTGAAACCAGTGTTGGTAAAGTAAAAAAAAAGTGGGCGGGCACTAAAGCACTCTATTGCTGCAATCTCCGGGGATTGACAGGTTGCTGGAGGGAGGAGGTTTTTGTCCCGCCCTCGTGCCAATAAACAAATCATCAGGAAGGCACACGAATTTAACGGGTACATAATAAACGAAATCAATTTGAATGCAGGGTGCTATTTGCGGCGTAGTGTTCCTGATCAGTCACTTTTTCCGTGATGGTTTGGATGCTGCTAGTGTAGACTGTGAGGAAGCTCACTAGGTTTTGGAACAGAGCTTATGTGTGTGTTTGTGTGTAAGTGTGTGCGCGCAGAGTGACATATAGTAGATCGGCACAGCGTGTGTGGTGACAGATGGTGAAGCACCTCAGTAAGATTAATAGCTGGATTTTCTATTCAATCGGATCTTCCTGCAGTGAAGGGAGGGTGTGGTAAAAATACTCTGACCAACTAATCTGTGTGTGTGTGTGTTTGGGAGCACGTGCCTGCACCATTGTGACTTTAATACACTGGCTAATGCTCGGTCTTCTGTAATTACTGCTTTAATTCCAGTCAGTTCCCTAATATTATTGTGATAATTCGTTAACACCTCATGCTTGTCACCAAGTATCCATGACAACAGGTGCATCAGCAGCGCGTCTGATTGGGTATCAGAGGAAAGGTGCTGTCAGTGGTGTGATATGGCAGATGGTGAATCACTCTAGAACCTGCTCACTTCTGTGTCTTCTCTTTATTTTATATTTGAACCCCTTTCCTTTTATTGACATTTTTAATTAGATTTTTGCTCCACCCCCAAATTAACATTTTGTCAATAATGATACTGGAGTAGTGACGCTGCTCAAAGAAATAAAACTCTTACTGTACTTTAGAACTTTATATATTAACATTTGAACATATTCAAATTAAAAACGGAAGTATTATTATTTTTGATCGAATAAATGAAGACAGGGTGAGCATAACTGACTTTATTTTGAAAACATTAAAAAGCATTACTCGCACCTATATTTTGATAGTGTGTAACATTTTGAATAGTTTGCTTATTCAGCTTGCATTGTACTAAGCTAATAGGCTTATCTCTCAGTTCAACAGTTGGAAACTGCTTCATTTTTTTGTGAAAACTATGATATAATTTTCCATGATTTCTTCATGAATAAAAAGTTCAAACGAACAGCATTTATTTGAAATCTTAATATTTTCTAACACTATAAATGCTACTTAACTTGCTCTAAAATTTCGACTGGTGCAGTACCACAAAAAAGAAAGAAAGCTGCACAACTGTTTTCAGGTTCTTGAGCAGCAAATCAGAATATTAGAATGATTTCTGAAGGATCGTCTTTGCTTTAATGGAATATTTTTAGAATCTGAGCCCATATTGCAGTGGGACTGATACTGCATTAATAATAGAACAGGACAAATAAAAGCCTTTTCAAAAACTGGCCACCAGTGAAACTTAACTACAGTATAATATTATTGTGTGTGTGTGTGTGTGTGTGTGTGATTTATGTTGTATGTTGCTTGTTAAAACAGTGTAATAATAACATACACTGTAAGCAAAAATAGTTGTTTCAACTTGAAATAACTCGTTACCCCGCTGCCTACATTTCTTTTAGTTCAGTCAACTTGAAATTTTTTAGTTATATAACTGGAATATTTTAGTTGTCTAAACTAATTTTTTTAGGAAGTGGGGTAACAGGTTATTTCAAGTTGAAACAATTTACAGTGTATTTGTTATTATATTGATATTATTATGCCTGTTTTATGCTAGTTGCCTTTCTACACACTTATTCATTATAACTAACGCTTTCTCTTTCTCCTCCTCAGTTCTTTGCTATCTTTGCGTTCTCCACCTGTGGTGGTTACTCTGGAGTGTTTCGTATGAGCGTGGAGTGTAAGAACCGCTCAGAGAGTGACCTGAACATTGAGGTTGAGTTTGAGTACCCATTCAGGTCAGTGTGCCACTGACATTCCCATCCAATCAGATCACAGCACAGCAGACAGGGAAACAGTCGTAACTAGTTTGAATTTTCAAAACAATGCATAGCGAGTTACATCATTGTTCGGGAAACGCACCTCTGATCATCATCCAGTCTGTCTGGAATGACATGAAGTAACAGAACAAACTGAGTTTTTTTTGAAGCATCTTGGAGACATTGCCACAGTTCTTCTGGATTTAGTTTCTTCATGTCATTCCAGACAGACTGGATGATGATCAGATCTCTGTGTGGAGCACCTTATGCAGACAATAATCTCACTGCATTATTACAATTAATGACAAAAATAATGTTCGGAAATGTAAACTGATATTTCCAACTGACACGCTACCGCAAAAGATAGACATAACAGACTTAAAACCAAGTGGCCTAAGACTTTTGCACAGTACTGTATGTACATGTATGTTTGTGTGTACTGTATAAATGGAAATAAAGGTTCCAAAACAGAAATAAAGCTATTTTGAGTATATCTAGAATTCATGTAACATTTAAATGTGTCTCTAGAGAAATTTGAATGAACCCAAAAATGAAAATCAACTGAAAAGTTTGTTACTTCATGACAACAGATTTGAAGAAATGTATCATTCAGTGAATGGGTGCCGTCAGAATGGGAGTCCAAACAGCTGATAAAAACATAGCAAGAATCACACAGCAGTTAACGTTTTGTGAAGAGAAAAGTTGTGTGTTTGTAAGAAACAATCCTGTTAATGTTTTTTTAATGTGTTTTAAATGTCATTGTTATTGCTTCTGACCGAAAAATAAATTCATAATTCATAATAACGCTTTCTCCAATGAAAAGTCCATCTCCCGTTTCCTCTCACATCAAAATCTACCAACATGTTTGTTTTGGACTGTTTTTACTTGTAAACGATACTTGATCTGTGCATTATCTCTTGATTAACCAAGATTATGGATTTCATTGAACAATTTTAGCCACAACCAACAGTTTTGAGTTAAAAGCACCTTCATGAAAGATTTGTTTCTTACAAACATGTCGCCTTTTGCTTCACATTGGTGCTAATTGATGGACTCTGGGGTGAACTGTTCTTTTTAGGACATGGAAATTGCAAAAAAGCAACACGGTGGTCAAAGATAAAAATGTGTAGCACGTTTGCTCATGATGACAGCTGAAAAACCGCACTGGTGGAAGCGTCTTGTTTCAGTGGTTTGTAGGTGTTTTCTCTCAGCGTTCTTACGCATCTCTATACTGTTTTACTGACTGTGAGTCCTTCAAAAGTCTTACATCAAATTTAAGGCCATAAAAAGTCTTCATAATGATTTCTTAAAGGGTTAGTTCACCCAAAAATTTTAATTAGTCTGTGTTTTACTCACCCTTAAGCTATCCTAACTTTCTTCTTTCTAGCAAACCCAAACAGAGTTATATTAAAACTTGTCCTGGCACTTGTAAGCTCTGACAAGCCTCTGGGAAATGTAGGAGCAATGGAAACAACCTTTCCTTCTCCTCTTGGCTTATATCGAAATCCACCAACATTTTTCTTTACAAATCCTTGTTTTGTGCTTCTAATTCGTGACCTGCATTTTGTTTTGTTCTCTTTCCGCATTCGTCACCAATCACGCAATGTCTTGTGTCATCTGCCAGGATGCCTTCTGGAAGTGCTAGAAAGGTTTTCATTATGGTTGAAATACGCATATTTTATTACATTTGTGCGCAGTTTGTTAAAAGGGATAGTTCACCCAAAAATGAAAATCAGATGTTTTTCCGCTTACGCCCAGGGCATCCAAGATGTATGTGTCTTTGTTTCTTAAGGAGAACACAAACAAAGATTTTTAACTCAAACCATTGCAATCTGTCAGTCAGATAATGCCATAAGTCAATGGGCACAAAATTTTTGATATAACTCCGATGGGGAAATAGTTACAGTATATTTCGAAAGTCGACTCTTGTTTTTATCCTGCACACGAAGAGATGTAAATGTAAACTAGTGGACTGATGGAAAAATCTAAACAGTAAAATGTACAGTAGTCAACATTTAAAGTGGATCAAAACCTTTCATCAAAGTCCTAAAACCAAAATGCGTTATTGTTTTTTATTCTTTGATGATCCACTTCAAATGTTGCCTACTACTTGAATACTATATTTATATAATATTTATTTACTATAATGATTTATTGATAATAGTTGTTTCAAATAATATAATGATTAATTTATAAATTTTTCTAAAAATCAGTAATCAAGTGTAAAACGTTGTTAATCAGGCTTTCTTTTAACATTTTAATATGTTATTATAGACATTGCCCAACCGCGCTCGTATACTATTCATTTTATTTGTGCACATATTTGAGTCGATTCAGGCCATTTTGTGAACCCACTTGGTAGATTCACCCCAAAAAAAGAATTCATTTACAAATGATAGCTTTAATTGGAAACACAAGACATATTACACACTGTAATAACTGCAGAAATACTGGAAGGGTTCAAAAGGGTTTAAAGTGAAACTTATTCTAGTGAATTAACTTAAGTCTGGTCAATGGAATGTAGCATTCACCAGGTGTTTTTCTCCACAGACTGCATCAGGTATGGTTTGATGCTCCTACGTGTAAAGGGCCGGAGCCTGAACGTCTGTTTCTGGTGGGAAACAACTCTTCTTCTGCTGAGTTCTTTGTCACCATTGGTGTCTTTTCCTTCCTTTATTCAATGGCAGCCATTTCTGTGTACCTCTTCCTCATGGAGAAATACCGCGAGGGAAACAAAGGAGCTCAGGCTGTGAGTCTCGCAGTCTTCTTCCTGTAAACTATTTAGTTACATTTTACAATGTCCTATTAGTTAATGTTAACGATACTGTAAAATACTTCTCTGCTACGATTTCTATCGATATGTCTTAATGGTTTTTTTTGTTTTGTTTTTGTTTTAAAGTTGACTGTTAGTTTAGGTTAGCTCAGGTCCATCACAGGAATACTGTAGTTCACCCAAAAATAAACATTTCACTGAAAATATGTTTACTTTCAAACCAAGCAAGGTGTAGATGAGTTTGTTTGCAGATTTTTAGAAATGTATCATTACTTCACATGCTCACCAGTTAATGCTCTGAAGTGAATGGGTGCCGTCAGAATGAGAGCCTAAACAGCATATAAAAACATAATAATACACAAGTAATCCAAAGCGCTCCAGTCCATCAGTTAACATCAAGCACTGTTCACAAATGAAAAGAAAACTGCAAAAAACAGCTCTTTTATGGACTATGGTAAATATTATATATTTTAGCTAGAAGTAATAAAAGTTAAAAACGATGTAATCATACATTTGTTTCTTACAACAATGCAGTTTTTGTCTTCTCAAGATGTTCACTGATGAACTGGAGTGGTGTGGATTACTTGTGTATTATTGGGATGTTTTTATAAGCTGTTTGGACTCTCATTTTGACGGCACCCATTCACTGCAGAGCTTCCATTGTTGACGTAAGTAATGAAACCTTACAGTAAAGCATTACCAACAATTGTAAAAAACAACCATGATATTTCTTTTTGATATGTTTTGTCAACATTTGAGTTTCATTCGAAATATAATTTATTTACAGCCAATATTCTTATGCTTTGCCAAGAATAATATTCCTATAATAAACCGATCACTATGACTATTCTTCATGTTAATAATGGGATGGCTTTTGAGTACTTTTGAGCATGATGAAAGTGCAATCATAAGGAACTACTGAGAAAACTGGAAGAAAAGCTTACTTTAGTTGGAGTCATAAGGTTAAAAAATGTCTTTCTCTTTGCTTATTATATCAGAAAGATTATTTTTAACAAGGGAAATGTCACAGCATAACAGGGTGGTGGTGAAACCATATTTAAATAATAATTCTGCACTTAGAAAATTTGAGTTATAATTGTGTTTTGTTGTTCTACAGGATTTTGTGGTGACAGCTATTTTTACTTTTATGTGGTTGGTGAGTTCAGCGGCGTGGGCCAAAGGTCTCTCAGATGTGAAGAGGGCCACTGACCCCGATGATGTCATAAACCTCATCCCTGCGTGCGACCGTGAGGAAAACCGCTGCAAAGAACTCCATGAGCCTGTGATGTCCGGCCTAAACACTTCTGTGGTGGGTACAGACACTGTAATTACACTCATATGTGACTCCTAAAGAATCACATCAACTTGTGGAAAAGGGCATCCGATGACCCTTTGAAATGTGTTTTTAGAATTTGAATCCATGTTAGAAATACTTTGAAACAACACCTGTTCATTCTTTTTGCTAACGGTGATCGGCGTCGTTATTGAACAGTTATTGAAATAAAGCAAAAATAAATTAGATGTATTAAAATGAAAAATAAAAAAAAAAGTAAAAAGTTGAAAGTAAACCAAAAAAATGTATTAAAGTTAAATGAAATATTTAAAAATAATAGTGCAAAAGCATGTAGCAAATCAGTAAGATTTAAACTAAAATCATAATAAAAAATATAGAAAGGATTAAAAATAGTTTTAAATGCCATAATTACTACTATAATAATCTCTAAATAATACAATAAAAAGTATATAGATTGATTCAACTTTGATTCATCTGTAAATAAATGTTCAATTCAAGATACTGTAACAGCATCGGGTATTTTTCTTAAACCATTCAAAACACAAATGCATATATTTCTCCTATAAACTATATGGTTATATAGCTTTTAAAATATTATCTAATATGATCCCATTTATGAGCCTTTAAGCATCCTAAAATGTTAATCGGTAAAATCTACATTTTCTTGGGGGAGTATGCCTCCGAACCCACTTAAAAATGTCAGTTTTGGGTAAAAATCACATATTTAGTGATGAAATGGTCAGTAGCTTCATCAGGTGAAGATGTATTTGGGTAGACAAAAGTAAGCATTAGTCTGATATGTGTGATTCCCGCAGGCGTTTGGCTTCTGTAATGTGGTGCTGTGGGCAGGGAACCTGTGGTTCGTCTTCAAGGAAACCGGTTGGCTTGCAGCCTTTGCTGGCACTTACATGCCGTCAGCAGAGAAGCAGCCTGCTCCAGACTCCTTCGGCCAGGGTGAGCATTAGTTTATACCTGAAAAGATTTTGATTAAGCTTATATATGGGGCTATTAAGATTTAAGTCTTTAATTTAATTCTCCTTTAAATGTATTTTTCTAGGCTATGGACAAGAAGGTTATGGCCAGGACCCTTACGCCAGCTCTCAGGGCGGGTACCAGCCCGACTACGGCCAGCAGGGCGGTGGATATGAAGGTGGAGGCTATAATCAGTACGGACAGGGTGAGCCCACCTCCTTCTCCAATGAGATGTGAGCTCCAGCTCTGCACTGGTGAGTGAACAAGCCCTGAACATAACATTCTAGCTTTTTTGTTACATAATTGTCACTGCATGAACTTGAATGAGGTTTGTGCTGAACATGGTGATCATTTGAAAAGAATTAAAAAAGCATCTTTCAGTGTTTGGATGTAATCAAAAACATCTAGGCGTCAGTCACATGATCAGTGTCACAAGGGGCTACGGTTTCTGTCCAATCAGGCCCCCTTCGCGGGTGTCTTCTGGCAGCAGGGGCGGGGGTCTGTGGCGTTTTCATGACCCCTTCCGCCGGCGGCCCCTTACGCTGGTGCCCATTGCTTATTGGTCACTCACTATCCATATTTTCGTTTTATTTCATATTTTAAGCTTTCCACTGCTGTTCAAAGTTTGGGGTCAGTTATTTTAATGCTCTTTTTATTTTAAGATTACATTTATGTGATCAAAAATACTGTAAAAACCGGACAATTGTGAAATAGTATTACTATTTAAAGTAACAGGTTTGTATTTGAATATATTTGAATATTTTTTTTCCCCTGTAACGAAAAGCAGTATTTTCAGCATCATTACTCCAATCTTCAGCATCACACAAGAAATCATTTTAATGTGCTGCTTCTTATTTTTGCTGAAACTGTGATACATTTTTTGGAACAGAAAGTTCCAAAGAACAGTGTTTTCCTGAACCAGAACTTTTTAGTAACATTTCTGAAACAAGTCTTTAGTAGCCTACTCATGCATCTTCCTGCCTTCAATTTATTTGTCCATTTACTGCACCAAAAAACCTTCATAATTATGTTTCAACCACAACTTTGTGATGGAACCTATGTTGTGCACAGTACACATGCTGCATACTTCAAAAACGGAATATGCCATATGCTTTTATACTGTTGTCTTAACTCTTTTATGTATTTTCATGAATGACATTTATACGTCTGTTTTACAGATCACAGCGAGGGGACGGTCATGTGATCAGCCAGCATCTCTCTTCAGTCTTTCTATATGAGCAGTGGGTTTAAAAGGAAGGGGTGGGGGAAGGGTTAAAGCACATTTAAGAAATCTTAGCAGGGTTGTTACTAAATCATAACCAAGGGAAAATGCTTTGGACCCAGGAGGAGGTGAGACTTTCATTGCAACATAAAGTCTATCACATCAAACCCAGCGGGAGATTCTAAATCCTATTATGATGAGCAAAAACTTGAATATGCTACCAAAAAAAAAATGAATGATACCTATGATGTATATGTTACATACGGGGAGCCGTCTGAATGAATTATATATGAATTATAGTCATATTATACTGAATGTGTTTGTCTGTGTGGTGTAAATATGAATTCTATTTAAATACGTAGATATACTGTATTGTGAATTTAACTGTTGCTCTTTTGTGATTTGACTCGTAGTCTCCACATTTGTTTTGTTTTTATTTATTGTAGTGGTGTTACGAACCCTGGATTACCACTACACCGTTCCTGACCTTAAACCTTCTACCGAATGTGTGTTTTTCTTGTTTTATTTGTGTGAAACTTTCTTTTAAGGTTCGTGAGAACACAAATATTAGATAGTATAACAGTAATATGTCGATCACTACTAATAGAGTGAACAGAAGTCAGTAGTTTTAGGTAAAACCGGGATAGGGAGAGAAACTGAGTAGCACTAGAAAAACTCGAGAACAAGGCGAAACAGCAAGTACAGGTGAACAAGCACAAGATTTATTTATTTTTATGCTTTGGTTAAGTGTCCAAACCTTTCTAATCTAAAGCACGCATGTATTATTGATGCTGTAATGAAACAATATAGTGAACATCATCATGGGTGCTTCGGTACTTGATGTTTGGTTCTTCTAGTGCTGTGAAGCTCCACTAATGCTCTTCTTTAGACATGAGTGTGAATGACAAATTATATTCGTCCTCAGACTTTATTTCAGTGTGTTTCTGGCTTTTTGTTCAGACTGAAATGGTGTTTTAATGCTGTCTCTGTCTCTCTGCCTGTACATGAAAGGCCATGTAGCTTTCTTTCTCTCCCTCATTATATGATCTGATATTGCAAAATAAAATCATGTTAGAGAATGACGAGTGATGACATTAATGCTTGTTTTTCATTCAACACGTGGTTTTTCTAATATCTAACTGTTTTAAAGAGCATTTACACGTGGATTGATAGTCATTTAGAAACTAGAAGGGAGTAGCAGGAATACTGGTGAGGTTTGGTTCAAATGACAGACAGAAATGGTTGATGCCTTTCAAGACCACAAGAGGGAGACATTTGATAAATGATGTGGCTGTTAGAACTAAAAATGCTAAATAAAATGCAAATATACAAATGAAAAGATTATTATAGGTAATAGAGGTCAGTCACTTCATTTTATTTTATTTACCTATATTATTATTATTCATATTTTCTTTCTTTTTTATTAATCGCTTTTATTTAGCAAAAACTAATTCAACTGTGCAAATGTAACAGAAAAAGAAAATGACAATTTTCACATAAATATTAAGCTGAAAAACATTTTCATCATTGATTATAAAGCAGCAAATCAATATATTAGAAGGATTTCTGAAGGATCATGTGACACTGAAGATTGAAGTAATGATATAAAGAAAATTAGCTTTGATCACAAAAATAAATTACTATTTAAAATATTTAGCAACAGAAAACATTCATTTGAAATAAGCGTATTTTACAATATTATTGTTTTTACTGTTTCCTCATAGAAAAATCTGTCTTGGTATTAGTAATCTTTTATTTACTTACTCTACTTCAAATTCACAGCAAACCTGAATTATAATAATTTTTCAGATTAGTGTATTAATTTCCACATTTCTAATAATAGCTTACATTAATGACATCAATGTTGCAAGCGGCATAAATATCGCAATTATTATTAATACACAATAGAACAATAATCGCTGGTTTCTTCACATATTTGCAAGACAAGTGTGTTTTATTGGTTTTCTGAAACAGGCTGTAGGCCAGAAAAGTGTGGTTTCCTGTTGTATCCTCCCTGCTTGTGGCAGCACATCTGTTATGATCACAGTGTTGCCAAAACAAAGACTTCTATATGGCAGGGAACTTTATAATCTAAAATTACATTTATTTACAACTTATGTATATAAGACAAGCACCTGCGATCTGTTGTGTTTGCACGTTAGTGTTAGCATCAATAATGACCTCCTGTGTTTAACCTCTTAAACTCAGCAGACCCATTTGGACCCGCCGATAAAATAAACAAAGTTATTTACACATAAATTACACTATGACCCCCCCCATATGTACAAATGTGTAACCATTGTGTTGACATTGTTCATCTTAGGACAGACTACATATATAATAATATTTATGACTTACAGCAGTTTTTTATGTAATTTCAAAGGGTTTTCTTTAAAATTACACCAAGATTTATTCCACTGTATGTTAGTATGGGGAGACTTGAAACTTGGGAAGACAATTTGTACAAAAATGGTTTTATTCTTCCCTACAGTTGGAATAGAATTGCATAGATTGTGATAGAAATAAATTTCCTTTTCCCTGTGCTTGCTGGCATGTGTTGGAAACAAATAAATTATCCTATCACCCTTTGGACTGACTTGTTGCCTTGTATATTTTATGTGTACTTTGTGTAAGACCATTGAATAACTACACTTTTAGTGGGTTTTTAATGTAATTCATAACCATGTCTACACAAACTGCAAAATATTTGCAATATGTATAATTTATAATTTTAAGTATTTGGAAAAGTATAAAGTAAAAGTTGACCATTTACAATGTACAGACGTTTGTCAACTATTTATTAAGCATTGCAATGGCCTGCTTAAAATATGTTGTTTAATATGTTGTTACTTTGGTTGATTACCTTGATGTCCTTTACATGACTCATTCATTGTAATAATCCACTACTAAGATTTTAATATTTTAATTAAAATGAAATATTACATAACATATATCTACAACATATATCTAAGATAACATCTAAAATGCAAAAAATAAAAATAACAATTATATATAAAAAAACTGCGTTCACTTGTGTTTAAGTAGTTACATTAGAGCGATCTTGTCTCTTTAGAGCACTTGGAGGATTCATATGGATTAACGTACATGGCTATGTTTTCGCTGAACTTTTGAAACGTGAGCATCTTTGGCGAATCGTCTTTCATCGGAGACACAAGCTTTACTTGAAGATGAACGGAAGTCTTTTTGGAGGTTTGATTGAGTGATGACAATTAGAAAATATAGGCCTTTTACCAGAAACCTCACTGTAACTTCAGGTAAAACTTGTGTTTAATAACGTTATTGGATATTTATGAATTAGGCCATGGAGGTGGTTTGGTCAATCTTGGTAGATTTCTGAGTATTCGGAGTGCTGTACAGTGACGACAAACAAGAGGATGAGAAAGTCACTCATATGTCAGGCTTGATCAGGAGATTGTCAAAAGGTATATTTATAATAAATATTCAATATTGGATGCAAAATGTTTTGTCTAATTTTATTTCAATTATTTTTTCCTTTCACAGATCCAGTGACCTCGTCCCACCGGCTTCCTCTTGGTCAGTCATCACTTCCCTAGTGCACTGCTCAGCTCCATCGGCCCTCCGCCTGTTCCTTCAGACCTGGGGCCTGTTCCATAAAACAAGTTTACCAAATAAGCCAGGCTTATGACAGATAGTCTGACGTATTTTAATACAATTAACTGGCAAGACTAACTGAAATAAGCCTGGCTTATTTGTTGTATTTGTGGTGTAGGGATGGTGAGGAGCACGGGGGATGATAGCAGGATGTGATGGGAAGATGATGATGATCCCTTGGAGGCCTGGTCTGTGCCATGTGCCAAACACCAGGCCTCCAAGGGATCATCATCATCTTCCCATCACATCCTGCCATCATCCCCCATGCTCCTCACCATCCCTACACCATCTCCTCATCCACCTCTAAAACACTCTCCGTCTCTCCCTGTTCTCTTGCTTGAACTTTTGCCTTTGCTGTCTTTGCACACACACGAATACTCACTTCTGTATTTTTTCAGTATATATTTTTATCTTCAGAAAACTGCATTGTAACTTTGATTTATTCATTGGTGTAAAATCCAGTACTTTACTGTAATACAGTTATAACTGAAATGTTCTACAAATGGATAACTGCCATAATATTTCACTTTTTTCAATGTTGCTGTTTTTTTTTAAATAATGTATTCATGTACTGTATTTTAGTAAAACAAATTATCTATAAACATACTTGTATTCCAAGTGCATTTGTAATGCATTTATTAGTTGTTGTTTTTTTCTCAAGGGTATATGCTGCTGTACTTTTTTATTTACTCTGAATATCTGTAATGTGCACAATATATAATGCATTAAAGTTTTATAGATATCAAAGTGTGTGTGTGTGTATATATACTGCAAAAAAATATAATATACTAGTGTAATGCTAATGCATTTCAAATGAACTTTAATACAATTTAAATGTATTTGAAGTACATTAAAACAATATTTGAAATACAGGTCCTTTTCAAAAAATTAGCATATTGTGATAAAGTTCATTATTTTCTGTAATGTACTGATAAACA
>JAUMHI010000046.1:14257553-14276870 GCA_032359435.1 Enteromius unitaeniatus | reverse complement strand
GTAATGAATCTAAAATATATGAAAGTATAATGTTTATCAGTACATTACAGAAAATAATGAACTTTATCACAATATGCCAATTTTTTTAAAAGGACCTGTATGCTCTAAATGTGGTTCATGGAGTATTTTTAAGAAATGCACTTAAATTGCACTAAATATACTTAAAATGGCAATTTCAATACATTTAATATATTCCAAATATATAAATGTTGAACTTAAATATATCTTAAAATGCACTTAATATACTTAAAGTTGTTCCAAAATAATACATTTAATATGCACTTAGTATAGTATCATTTAAATATATTAAGTATGTCTAAAAAGCACAGTTTAAATATATTTCTTTTCACTTGAGGAAAGATTCATTCATAAACTAAACAGCGCTGTGTGAGAGACTATATTCGCAGTGGCTCAACCGTGACTTTGTTTTTTAACTTTTGTTGCCGAAATAGAGCAAACAACAGCGTTGTCACAAAATATTATATTTTGTATACAATAAAATAAAAAGAATATAACTTTTAAACAGTAGCCTACAAACATTGACTGTAGTCTGCAGGGTTTTATGCCTAAAGGCCGCATTGCGTAGCAAACCATAAACACAGTGCTACATTAATGTGCAGAACTAGGAGTATAGAAGCTTCTAAACTCTTTGCTGGGGTCGCTTTCGTAGTCCTTTGAGTGGATAACATATAGAAATCACTTTAATTTCAAAATAAGCCTAACCATTTGGAAATTCATTTATCCCAACTCATCACAGCTCCTTCTGGTCTTATTTTAAAACTGTAACCAGGAAAGAAATCACAGAAGGAATAATGGGGGAAATGGCAGAATTCACAGAAATGACTGCAGTCCCCAAAAACATATTGTGGCCTTAAGATGGTGCAGTGATGGTAAAACTATGGTATATTGTGGCATAATCATAGAAATTATTGACCTGTCAATAACAAATTATATATTTTTTTCCATTTGCAAATTAGAAGAAGCTGTGGTTTCCTTCTTTTAAAACGTTGCTTTCGTTTTTATGAATGTCTTTGAAAGTCAGCTGGTAGTCTGCTCTGCTGACTGAAAGTTTCCACCGCTCGCAGTAGTCGCAGCTATGATTATTCGGGCTGTGTTTCAAAACCCAAACGATTTCAAAGTTTGTCTAGGTAGGCAGCTCAATGAACAATAACACAGAGCAGGGGCTGTTCTCTCTAGGGTGGTTTCTCTCTCTCTCTCTCTCTCTCTCTCTGTGATTTACACTCAAGACACTAGAGTAACAAGTATCTAAACCAAAGCCGTAGCCAACGCCCCGCACACTCACGCTTTCCAGTCCGCATCTGCTTCTTCAGCCCATAGCAGGAAGTTCTCGCAGAAGTTGCGAGCTGCGTCAGATATAAACTAACGTTACGCTTGTTTTTAACAGAATCGCATTTGTGAACCTTTGCTAATACGGACGTTCGTCTTTGTAAGAAAGTGTTATTTCATAGGGAAACATCTGCAGGATGGCAGAGACTGAGGGAAGTCCGTTTGGAGGCTGTTTGGATAAACTGAAGAGCTATGTGCGAACTCGGAAAGGAACGATCCTGACCGCCGAAATAGTAAGTTACTAACAAGAACGTGACTTAAACTTTACATTTTATTGCATAATATGCTTGCAAAATGCTTAAAGATACAACACCTGTTCATAATTGGTCTTCATCGCCTAATAAGACAAAAAAAAAACCTCATTTTTAATAAACAAAATATTGGCGTGGATTAAAATAACCCGTTGTCATGGAGACGCTTCTTCTCGCGGAGTAAGTGAAGGAGCGAAACAAAAACATCGCGCTGCACATTTAGTCTAATCGTGTTTAAAATGTCCATAAACCACCTTAAATGTGAAATAGCTAAAAATAGATGTACATAGGTAAATAGATACAGTTGCATTCAAGCAAGTGTTTCAAAATAACAAACTTAGCTTGACTAAGATAAAGTATGGTTGCAAATACAGTTATAAAACGTCACACAGTTTCAGATACTTATTGTTTGAAGCGTATAAAGTGTGGCTAGTATCCGAGTATTAATAGTGCTGTTGAATGAAAGGCAAGCTGCTATCACAGAGGCATCTGAAACTTCACACTGACACACTAGTGTGTGCTTTTGGGAGGAGGTGGCATGGCATGCTGACCATGTGCTTGATGTGTGTGTGAGGTCAGAGTTCACCAGGCGTCACCCGGTCTGCTGGATCCATAGGGATCAGTCTGCTGTTCTCTCTTATCTGGCCCTCGGCTCTGGGTGATATGTCTTTAAGATAATGAAACCTGCAAAAATATATATCGATTTCTTTCCATTTCTTTCAGCTTCCCTACATTTGAATGGATACTGCATCTCTGTGCTGTTTGCTATCCCAAATAAAGCTTTAATTCAAATGAAGCTCATGTACATTTTCTAATATTTTCAGTTCTGTTCTAATTACTGAACAAATGACTGAAATGCCGTCTCATCGCAACAACTCCTCATATCTCACTCTCACTTCAAACCGGTCTGATGGCATTCATTCTTTTTGGAGCTTGACAGACATTTCAAAACTGCTCTGCAAAACTTCTGCTTTTGCTTTCTGCTGGAAGATAGCAATAAGACAAATTTGTGGTGCGCTAACTAAGCAAAATATTCTGCATTGTAAAAAAAAAAAAAAAAAAAAGCATATTAAGACAATATCAAATATCTTTAAAAAGTTCTTAGCAAATCTGTTCAGAGTAAATAATTCAAAACCGGATCAGACAGAGGAACCATAAACTCACCTTGTCATTGCACACAAGACATAAACCATCAGAGAAAACACTGATAAATATCAGAACGATAACGCGCACAGCTCTGTCATCTATTGTGGCTTTTTCAACATTTTACATGCCCCACTTTCTGCATAAGCATATTATATACCTAACAAAACTCTATCATGACTTCTGATGGAGTATCTACCCAATAACACAGAATACTACTGTGTTACTGTGAGGAGTAATAGCACGTTATATAACTAATTGCTGGTTATGGACATTGGACATCAAGCACTCATTTCAGTTTTGTCGTTCAGACACACCTACTTCCAAATATGTCGAGTCACGGGCAGCTAAAATGACACGCCTAGTGGCTTACAGTAAGTAGCCCTGCATGCCGGGACTGTTCCTGAGACTTACAGTAGATGAGTGATGCACTATATAGTTCGATTTGAACAAAAACCGAAGTAAACACATGCAAAAATGTTTGCTCTAGTATCAAGCAGTGGGTGCCTTGCCCTGCTAAGTGCGTCTTCTTGACTCTTTGCCAGATGATCAGTGTATGAGTGTTGAATATTTCTGGTAATATATGCACTATAACTAAGTATGCCACATGATCACCATGTTTTATGCATATGCAGTGTTGTGTACATTTTTTGTGTGTTAGGGATTCTTTATTTCTGGTGTTTCCTTATTTATCCATTCACCCTTGTGACCCAGTGCAGCCTGGAGCCCTCAGTAGTGGGTGTTCTTAAAGGGGCAGCGCTGTGTCCCTGAATAGAGCTTCATTGTGCGCTGGCTGGAGTTCAGTCTGCCTGTGAGGCTTACAGAGGCAGTTTGTGCCAGTCCCCACAACTCATAAAGCTCCGATACATATGTGCATGAGGGAGGGGTGCCTGATGACATCATGCGCTCCTCGCCGCCCACGGGCTGGGCATAATGACTCTGGGGTAGATTTCAGGGATGTAGATTTAATGATTGTTAAATTACTGTGTAGGACACTGGAAAAACATTTTAGCATAGGATTAAATGTCAAAATGTAAAATGCATAACTGTACAATTATTGAAATGAGGCAATATAATGATGTTCATGCATACTTTAAAATCGAATTAAATTACTTATAAATATAAAATTGCATTTGCTTCAATTTTACCAGGTTAGTATTTTGATACTTTTTTAGAATTTCATTCCGAATCTTCTGAACGTTTATTCATAGTTCTCCCTGAGTTCCCGAAAATCACCTCGGACACAAAGTTTCTCAAACCACCTTACGAACTTTTAATAAGCAGCAAATTAGTTAACGGTTTGTTAAAAGTGAGAATTGGACCTTAAAATAAAGTGTGATGAAAATAAATGAATGAATTTGCTGCTGGCTTTAACATACTTTTCTCAAGAAAATCAAACTTAAAGTCAAAGTTATTATTTATACTTGGAATTAGTCATGTGCCTCCATTCTCTGAGAATGAATTATTGGAAATTAAATAGTACGCCATCACCTGACTTATTAATACTAGCTCTTACCTATTCTATTCTATATTGCTAGAATATTAGCTATTAATAAGCAGCAGATTAGGAATTTATTGAAAAGTCATAGTTAATTGTGCAAATTGGTCCTTAAATTAAAGTGTTACTGTATTTATTGCTATTTTATTTATATATTTAGGAAAACTGCTTTTACAAGTTTGAGTCAGTTTGCTGGTAGCAATGTATTTATGTGCCCTCATACTGGCTTCATTTCAAAGGCATGGAGAGATAAGACTCTGCATGCTTTAAACTGGCTGTACCCTGATGGAAAAAACACCTTTTTTGCTTAGCTGAAAGCTAAGTCTTGTGCTAAAAATGGTTTATGTTTACGGGTTAAAGTGGTGTTCCGGGTAGTATCAGGCCAGCATTTAACTTGTTAACCTTAGGCTACTGGCAGTTTTGCCTGGCTAAGATGTGATCTAGTTGTGTTGACTCATTTATATGTGAAATGAGGGTCTATCAGGCAGTTTATGAGTGTTGGTCAGTAAGGATAAGGTTTTCAAACAAACACTAAGCAGTATCACGTCAGGTTCATTCTGCGTTTCAGAAAAGAACTGCCTTCTGTTTCTTTTGTGCACAAATTGAGGTGAGCTCATGTGCCATTAAACACATCATTTCCAAAAGATTTCTGTAGTGACTGGATTTGTGTTTCAGTAACGCATGGCACAAACCCTCAGAAGTGACACTATAACATGCAGTACAAATAAGTACTTTTTTTACTCAAAATTGTGAGATGAAATGTCGCAACTGCAAGTTATAAAGCCAAAATTGTGACTTTATCCCCCAGTTTCACAGACAAAGCGTAAGCTAGTCCCAGACTAAATTGCATGTTTGAGCTGTCTCAGATGAAAATATCTTGCTCTGGCATATCTTAAAGCTTGTCAGTGGCATTTAATAAAAGGCATTTTTATAAAAGTTGCTTAAATATCTTAATTTAACTAATGCCTAGTCCTGGCTTAAGCTAAGTCCTGTTTGTGAAACCAGGCCTATATCTCGCAATTCTGAGAAAATAAGTCAGAATTGTGAGTTTGCATCATGCAGTCGGGAGGTAAAAAGTCACAGTAACCTTTTTTTTCTTTTTCTTTTTTATTCAGTGGCGGATGTGGGCTTCCATAGGAAATAGGTTGGAATGGAAGAATGGAACTTTAGAATTTTTTTTCCCTTTAAAATAACATGCACCAATGAATCATTCAATAACAGCAGGAATGTGTGTAATCAGTGAAATTTGATTCAGTCTTGACTAAAGTCACTATTAAACAAAGCAGTGGCAGATCTTTTTTTCTCCACTGTGTTGTAAATCCAAGTGGATTAGGCGGAAAAGAAATATAGGATATAAGCGTTTAAACTCTGCAGCAGAGAAAAGTGTGTCATTTTACCACAAGGTTACCACAAGGAGTTAGGTCATTGCAATTAAAAAAAATGATGCGGTCAGAAAACTGTGAATCAGACACTAATGTGAGTGATATGCATTTAGAAACTGATGTTTGCTGACTGTTGATATTGCCTGGTAGCATTTGTCAGTTTCTCCTAGTGACAGAAAACAGGAAGCCTGCCTCATAACACTTCGAGAATCTTCCTGTCTTGATCTTCACACTTTCAGTGTTTTATCAGTTGTTACTGTGGCAGCAAACACAAGGCACAGGTGTTTGACAGAGGCATGTGGACAAATCATTAACACCTCCACAACGTAAATAACACTTCAAGAGAAACCGTGCAGGAACACCTGTAATGTCCTTCCAAAAAAACTTTCAAGAAGCAGAAGTGTTTGCCAAGGCAGCAGCGAAATCTGAAATCTAGTTGCTTTTAACTTAACTTCAAGTTTTTTAGCTGTAGATTTATAAATAAATGCACGTTGAAAACTCCTATTTCAGTCTGCAAACTTGTCGTAGATGATATACCACAGTCCATGTCTAAATAACGTCCACTAACTTGTGTTTATTTAGATCCCAGCAGTGCAGTGTTTTGAGTTTTGGGGCTGATTTGATTAGACGTTCATAATAGTCATGTACTCCCAAAAGTATTTTTATAATAGTTCTCTGTTTATAACCATATAAGGAGCTTCGGCCTCTTCTACAGCCATGTATTGTGCTGTGTTTACATCCACGCTGTTTTCCTCTCTTTAGTCCTCAACAGATGTTTTAGTCATCAAAGTTGAAAAAGCTTTAGGATGTGAGAGATTCGGAGCTGTTAACTGACACCTAGAGCAGATGGGACGTTCAGATGAACTGTGGGTAGTGACCAGGAGAAAGCTTTGGTGATTTGGCAGCAAACAGGGGTGACGTACTGGAGAGGGAGAATTTCCACATTAAAAAACCAAAGACAGGAAAATAATAAATAACACTCATACACACTGACATTTTATTATATAAGTATTATACAAGATACAACTCAAAAAGCTACAGATTTGCTCAAAAAAGTAGCTAGGTTTGATAAAACATGAAACTACTTTTGAAAGCATGTTATATGTCATTGCATTAGATACTAAATATAAGATAAAAATTAACAAGTTACAGATTATTAAAATTGCAAATTACAACTATTGGAGGCATATGGACAGAAAACCAAAACTGCATATTTTATCAAATTAAATATATATATATTAGGGCTGGGACTTTAACGCGTTAATTTAGATAAATTAATTACACAAAAAATAACGCATTCAATTTTTTTACGCATTTTAATCACACTTATTTTTGCACCGAAGAACGTTTCTCACTGGATGAGTTTCGGCGGACCGTTTCTAATGCTCTGAATGCATAGATATATATATATATATAGAATGACACAATATTTTGGGTGAGTGAGCAGTCTGTGGTCAGATGTTCGCCATATGCGGACGTTCGACTCCGTTGGCCAGCAATGCAGACGAGACATCTAGTCAATCTATATATATATATATGTCTGAGTGTACTTGAAAGTAGGGATGCACAGATCCGGATCGGCCGATATATTTGAGCGTTTTGTCAGTAAAGCTGGTCCTGCCATCAGGTGTGTGATTTGGATGGATATGGCAATATTTGGCCAAGATACAACTATATGAAAATCTGGAATCTGAGGTTACAGAAAAATCTAAATGCTGAGAAAATTCTCACATGAAGATCTAATCAATGCATATTACTAATCAAAAATTAAGTTTTAATATGTTTACATTAAGAAATTGACTAAATATTTTCATGGAGCATGTCTTTACTTACTATCCTAAGGATTTTTGGCCAAAATAAAAATCTAAAATGTTGACCCATACAATATATTTTTGGCTATTACTACAAATATACCCCAGCGACTTAAGACTTTTGAATGACATTGATGCAGTGCCATATACCTAGTTTAAAAAACAATTGTAAGATGTACTTTAGTTTCACATTTGTGTTTCTTTCAGTTAAAGGAAAGTTCTGCTATTTGGTTTTAGTTTTCATTAGCATGAAATGAAGCAGAAATTTGTATCTAATTTGAACATGCACTTTATAGTAGTTATTTTAAACAATGCATCCATGTATGTTTCACCTTTAAACTTCCTTTTATTGTTTAAAATGAAAATAACAAACTTAAAACAAACAAAAAAAATCATCTTAATCTCAACCCTCCACAATAAACAGAAACTCCGAATACAGAAAAAGATCTGAGTCACACTTTAATTTGGGGTCCAGCTCTCACTAACTAAGTATTCACTATGACTTTAATATACTCCATATTTGCTGCTTATTAATAGTAAGTAAGGTATTTGGTAGAGTTTAAGGGATCTAAAATAAATACATGCAGAATAAGGCATTAATAAGTACTAATAAACAGCCTACTTATAATTAATGGTCTCTAAACTAAAGTGTTACCATTATCGGTCACTACTTGCTTTTTATTGTGATTTTAATAATAATAATACTGCAATAAACAGGCAGAGTTGTATAAATACAGCATCTACATGCAATGGCTAACTAACCAGTTAAATTTGCATCCTTGCACACTGATGCGATTAAGTTTGCGTTATTAAGCCGCATGTTTTTTCTGTGTTCTCCAGCTCATCAGTTTTATCATCCTTATCTGTTACGCCGCTTCTATGTATGGCGGGTATTCAGCGGTCGCCATCTGTGAGATGGTCTTTGCCATCATCTTCTTCGTTATCTTCATGATGGAGCTGGACAAACAGTTTCTGGTGGTGAACTGGCTCTGGAGCGTGAGTATGAAGCATCGTGGCCCAGCCTAGCTTTGCGGTGGGGATTTTTACACGAGTGGACGCTGCTTACAGTTTTCTCGGTTTGATTCTTCAGGATTTTTTCCGGGCTGTAATCGGTGCAGCGCTTTATCTCATAACCTCTCTGATCTGTGTGATCGGCGGGACTGGTGACGGGGCTCGCATCGCTGGAGGGGTGAGACGTCTAACTTATTTCTTCAATTCAATTGGGATCTGTTGGCTCTGTATATCCTCGTCTGATTATAATAATGCTCATCTTCTGTTCCAGGTGTTTGGTCTGCTGGCTGGGATCTTGTTTGCTTATGATTCCTACACGATTTTCTTGAACATCAAGAGCAGCAGACAGCACACAGCTGCTCCCACAGGTGCATGAGCACTCATTCATTTATTAAAACAAGTGTGATTGAATATACTGTGTACAGAGATTACCAATGGATGCTCTGCAGTGAATGGGTGCCATCAGGATGAGAGTCCAAACGGATAATAAAAACATCACAATAATCTAGAAGAAATCCACACCACTCCAGTTCATCAGTTAGCATCATGCGAAGCCAGAAGTTCGTTTGTAAGAAACAAATACATCATTACAGATCTATATGTAAAAAAACAAAAATACAAATGGCTTTACAAGACATGGACTGGAGTGGTGTGGTTTACTCGTGAATTATTGTGATGTTTTTATCAGCTGTTTGGACTTATTCTGACAGAGCACATTTATTGCAGAGCATCTGGTGGTGAGCAAGTCTGAATACTTTTCTCATGTTTAGCATTTCTAATAATTCCTCGTAAACATTTTTTTCCTATGAAGTCTTTGTTTAAAAGAAAAGCTCCACGCTTTGATATTTTGTCTAATGCAGTAACTTTCCATTTCTTTATGTATCCCAATTCATCCACATCTTAAAATATCACCTCTCTTTTAGGATGGGTGATTGGGGTTCAAAATAGTTTTAGGTCGCAATTTGTTTAATAAAATATCATGTTTTTTACATACAGTGGCTCTATAAAAAAATAGTGTACAAGTCAGATTTTTATTTATAGGTAGATGCCTTAACTTCATTTTTTTGCTTTTTATTTTTATCAATTAATAATTTTTTTGTTAAATTGCATTCATTTCCATGATGATTCTTTTCTTTTGAGTTGGAAAATTGCTGCTGCTCACCAGACTTTTGTACTTTGTTTTGCACAAACAAAACCCATGTGTACAGTAAAGCACTTGCGTTAGACTTTTGTTTGTTTTTACAAACTGAGGGATGAGGTAACTGTCAACAGATACTGTCCATTTGTTCTTTTAACACATTTTTTTGCAACGCCACATTTAGAGGTGGTATCAATTGAGTTCATGAATATGAAAATGAAATATTTTAAGGATATTAATTAATATTTTTAATGAAATACTTTTTCATGAAAATAATAAGATTATATTATATTATTATGAGATTAAGAAATTATATGAATTTATAATTGAGATTTCTGTCTCTCCACTGAAAGTCTATTACACCCAACATAATTTATTTAGGTTTTTACTCACATATAAAGATAGTATGTATGTATGAAATATGTTAACTGGAAGTTCAAATGTACAGTACAGTGAAAAGGTTTTTGCTCCCTTTCTGTTTTTTACATTTGTTTTGCATATTTGTCAAAGATTCAGATCATCAAACCAATTGTAATATTACACAAAGAGATTTTAAAAAGATGATTGAGTTTATGAAGAAAAAAAGCTGTCTAAACCTGCCTGGCCCTCCGTGAAAAATGAAATGCCCCCTCTTGTTGAATCATGATAGAACTGTGATTAATCACTTAATTTTAGAAAGCTGAGTTAAATGTACTGCCAGACCTGTTGAATCAAGAAATCACATAAATAGTATAACTGTGACAAAGTAAAGCTTGCTTCAAGAGCAACGTATCACGTTATGAGCTCACAAAATTCCAAAACAGATGAGAAACAAAATATTTGACATGTATCAGTCTGGAAAGGGTTACAAAGCCATTCCTAAGGCTGTGGGACTCCAACCCATTATCCACAAATGGAGAACACTTGGTAGAGTCGTGAGCCTTCCCACAGGTCACCAGTCTACCATTACTCCAAGAGAGCAATACGACTCCTCCAAGAAGTCATTAAAGAACCCAGAACAACATCTAAAGAACCACAGGCCTCACTCGCCACAATTAAGATCAGTGTTCATGATTCAACAATAAGAAAGAGACTGGACAAACTCCTTCCCAGGGAAACTGACCAAAAGGAATACAATGGCTCGTAAGAGATACAATTATCTCTGCAAATATTTCATGGACTGATGTGAGAAATGTGAAACTTTTTGGACGGTGTTTGTCCTATTACAAACCAGCATTTCATAAAAAAGAAATATCCCAGTCAACAGTCAAACATGGTGGTGGTGTGATGGTCTGGGGCTGTTTTACAGCTTCATAATTGATGGAACCACGAATTCTGCACTCTATCAGAAAATATCCGGCCGTTAGGTGTATAGGTTAGTTTTCAAATTAAAATATGCCGTAATTTTCCTTTTTAAGCGAACTTTTCCTTTAAGGTTTTGGAGTGGCCAAGTCAAAGTTCAGACTTAAACCTGATTCAAATGCTGTGGCATGACTTTTCATGTGCATTCATGTAAAGTCCGTTCATGCTCCAAACCTTCTAATGTTGCTGATTTGAAAACAATTCTGCAAATAAAAGTGGGCCCAAGTTACTCCACAGTGACTCATTGCCAGTTATCATAAACGCATGATTGCATCTTGAGTCTTTTAAGCGTGACGAATGCAAACACAAAGGGGACACAAAAAGTTTTCACAGCACTGTACTTGCTTGAAATCTCTCAGGTTTTGTTTTTATATACTTCAAAGATAGATATAAAGATAGTTCAAATCAAGATATTTAAGTTAAGCATTAGGAATAATAATAAAAGCATAAATAAAAAGCAGGATGTTGCACTAATGTCCTGCAACATTTATTCGTTGTTTGACGGCAGAGACAGGGGTTTGATTTGACTGGTGTTGTAACTCTCTTTGAACAGGTCGCTGATGGCCGTCTGTGGGATGTTTACGACTGACATTTGGTGTCTGAGCCAAACAGTTATTGTGACAGAGACGCCAGTGGCAGCACTGGTATCTCAGAGAAAGCTATGCCGCTCTTAATGCTGTGTAACTATAACAACTTAACCTGACTAACTGCTCCCCGGTTATTTATTTTGCATCTCCCTTTTTTTGTTTTCTCTCTTTGTTTTTAACAGATGACAGGGTTTGAAACTACTTTCCTCACTACAACATTAACAGCAACCACAACACGGAGAACAAGTCTAAAATGGCAAAAGGAGTGAATTCCTGAGAGTTACCATGAGAGATGAAGACCGGAGGAATGAAAAAGGGACGAAACATTACACAACAAAAGAGGTTTATGTACAATAGAGATTGAAAATGAAGGAGCAGAAGGCCATCAGCATCCAAAGACTCATTCCGTCATTGTGGTCAGGTTGCTTTGGTAAAAAAAAAAAGCTTTTCGGTTACAAAATCACAACATTTCGTAACATCAGATAAATCTGGCAACATATATACAGGGTTCAGAACCTTCCTTTCAAGTGTGGCCAAGTTATTATTTGTAAGTTGTGTTGGAAAACTTGATTTAATTCAGTCTGGTGCCGTTTTATAATGAAACTTTAAGGTTGCTTAGGTTTTTTATGGTGTAATATGTCACCGTAAGTTTTAACTGTAACTAAATTCTAATAACTTTTGATTGTTCTTGTGTTTAGTGCTTGTGCTAAGTTAGTTGTATGTAATAAAACAGGATTTAAGTCGGATATATTAAGCTCAGGTGCAGTCAAGAAAAAGTCAGTTTTCAGTCAATTTAAAGAGATTTATTTGGAAAAGGAATGAATCTTAGCCATAATATCTTTCATGGTGGCACACATTTGTACTATAAAAAGTTCAGAATTTAATTTGTAGGTACATGTTCATTTCTTACATACTGCCATTAAACCTGTTACCTCAACAGTTGCTAATTATCTTGATGCCATACGTATTTTTTTTTTAATTCTAATAAGAATCTGATCACATATATTAGATATATCTTCATCTACAGCCTCTGGACTCTGGAATAGGACACTCTTTTATAAGCTTGTCCAAGTTAGAGATTTATAAACCTGCAGTTTTAGGAGGAAACAATAATTTGGCCTGTTATGTTTAGACACTTGTGTTTTCCTGCTCGGAAACCATTTATAACATGTATAAATTGTTTTAACTATTCATAAATTGAATTTTCAAATTGCCTGTTTTTCCTCTTATGTCTGTATTGTTTTTACAACTTCTTGTGATTTGCTGAAACGTTTATTTGTGAGATGGTGAGAAAAGGCATCACTTCTGGAAAGATGATTAACTCAGGAGGCTCTGCTCATTTAAAACAGACACTTTTAAAGAAACACTTTATTGCATGTTGTTTTTTTTGTCTTTTTTAAGGAGTACAGCACAAGATGTAGTTCTGTAGGATTTATTTCTCTAATTGGTATTGGCTGGTATTTCCATAACATTTGATTTAATAAAAGGCTGTTATAACGTGTGTTTGTGTGTGTGAAAGAGAGGATACAGCGCGCGGCGCCACCTGCTGGAATAATAGAAATTAATTCCACTGCCAATATGACGGGTTATGAACAAATGTGTTGGTTTTTATACAGATTCACTTAGCATAAAAATATTTTACAATTACATTTCACTAAAAATAAAGAAAGAAATTATTTCACTATATCATTAGTCCAGGTGACAAATATTTGTCACTAGATGGCAGCATCTACATGCATTCAGACTGAAACCTTTCCTTATTTAGCAGGTTAAGACTTGCTTTATGAAAATGCATTTCTATAGCAGTTTGGAATTAATTAATGAAAGTAATTAAATACATTGACAATATCGCCTTCGTTACCTTAAATAGGTTATTAAAAAAATAAATAAATGCTACACTACCGTTCATCAATCAATAATTTATTATTTTTGTTTGCTAATTTGTTAATTTATTTATTTGAATTTTAAGACATTGGCTTTTTAAAGAATTTCCATTCATTTATTATGTATTAGTGGACTGTAAAGTGGCTCTGATATTGCAGGTAGGTCTTTTTAATATTAAATATAAATGATATATAATGATATAAACTGATGTTCCTAATTACAATGTAAAATAATTACAATACAGGCCATTTTAGAAAAAATAAATGCTATTTTAGTAACTGTGAAGCAGCTATAAGTGTCTCCGTGATTCCAAACGTTTAACACACATAGATAGATCAGCATGGCTACAACCGAATAAAAAAACTACACTATGGCCTATATTATTACATTTAAATGTACACGTATGCCTACATATCTTAAGGGCGATTTTGAACAGATTTGCTGGAGAGAATAAGGCACAGTAATGGTGAGCAGGGGGTGGTCCTGCTCCTCTACAGTTAAACACTTGTCCTGTAGGTGTAGCCCGTCTGGTTTGGAGATCTGCGGCCAACTTCTCCCGGAGTTTGTTTGCAGCGCAGAGCACTACAGGCCAAAAACCAGACCGCGGAGACGAGAGAGAAGAGGTTAGGTCGGACTGAAGTGAACTTCAGCGAACAGATGAGAGTCTCCGCCTGAACACAGACGCGTTAGCTCTCCGTCGACATGTTCTCGCGGGGGTCGAAGAAGCGACGCTCCAGTCGCTCGGTAAGTCGCTCTCATGTCGTGGCATCCCGCTTTTATCGCACTCTGAAGGCATTTGATCCTTTACTAAACTCTGCCCTCGGTTCTTTGAATGAACACAACGTGGTTTAAAGTCTTAAGAGTGATTTAAACCGGTCTTACTGTGTTGATGATCGAAAGTTACTTTTGTGTCTCGCACTTATTGTACCTGAGGAGAATGTTTTCATTTCAAGTTAAAGACACGGGATAGACGTAGTGAAACAGTCCTTTATTTAATTTGACTCGTATCAGTAGTGCGTTTTGGGAGCAACAAGTATAGATAGCAATCATTATTTTGCACTCATCCATTAATGAGGTATTTTTCGTGATCTCGATAACTATTGTACTGAGGAGGCGTGGCGTATGTGTGCCTACGTCACCCTTACCTGCACAGGTGACGCCATCGTTTTTGTAATAAATATATATATATGAGTATTAACGATTGTTATAATGTCAATTTGTTACTCTGAATTCGTTTAGCAAAAGAAAAAAGACGCAGTTTGTCTAAATAAAAATAAAGAAAGAAAGAAAAATAAAGTCTAACGCAAAAAATAATTGTTTTTGGTTAAAGTAGGCTACAAACCAAAGATAATATGACCGTTTTTAAAAAATACAAAAATAAAAATAAAGTAATAATTTTAAGAATTGTAATAAGTTTTAAGAATATATTAAAAAAAAAAGGTTAATGAATACATTTAGTCCTAAAATGTAAAGTACATTCATTGCAAATGAATACTTCATATTATGTTTATACTTGTATGTATTTTCCTTCCTGAAGGAAGTGCTTTCTATTGAGGAAATGTTTCTCAAATATCTAGAAAGGGAAGCCAGGGATGCAAGTGGACAGAAAATAAACACAACTTAAACATGGTTATATTTACTGTGATAGGAATTGGATTAGATTAGAAACTCTTTGCTTCTTGAAGCGGCTCTATGTAATGTTAATGTTAATTCTGATGTTTACCAGACGGTCTTAAACTTGTAGTAAACTGTATTAAAGTAAAATGAAGTCACGACAAGTGTCTTGACTTACAAGAACAGACGAAGACCTTTTGACCTTCAGGTTTTGTTGAGAACCTCCTTGTATGTATCATACAAACTATTATCCAGAAAATTCTACTCTGTCTGACTCTACTTTAACTCAGCACAAGTAAACGCTGATGGTGGGCCGCATAAAACCTTTCAAAAGTG
This sequence comes from Enteromius unitaeniatus, assembly GCA_032359435.1. NCBI lineage: Eukaryota > Metazoa > Chordata > Actinopteri > Cypriniformes > Cyprinidae > Enteromius > Enteromius unitaeniatus. The sequence goes on along the minus strand of JAUMHI010000046.1, from coordinate 14,261,527 downwards.
TTTTCGAGCTTCTGACCTCTCGTAACTGTTGTCATAGTAACAATGGAGAGGAAATGTCCCCTGAGGGTGTGGACAGGAAGACACCCCGAGGGCATCCTGTCTCACCGTCACAGACGGGACTCCAAGGTGACACCAGTTTTCTACATAAAACCTTCAAGTCATAATTATTTATTCACATACACATGTGTCATGAGTTAATTTGTTTATACCCTTTTAATTTCATCTGTAATATGCAAACATCTAGTCTTTCACAGACAACTCTGCTAAAATAATCACTGGTTATCATTGTTTTGTCTTCATGGAAGTAGTTTTTGTCCTTTTTGGTGCTTTCCTTTCTTGCTTTACTCTTTGTACATTTTTACATTCTGTACTTTCTTCCTGTATTCCATTTTTATTTACATTCTGCACTTTTTACATTAGTCCTTTACGTAGGCATTACCTGTCTCACTTTCACTGCTTTCCATTCTCTGTAGTTTTTTTATTTTTATTACTTGGGTTAGAGATTCCATATTATTTCATTACACTTTTATTATCTATAATACTTTCATTACATTTCTTATTTTACGTAGTTGCGTTACTAGTGATACTTTTACTATTTTTGACACCGACGTTAGTCTCATTACTAGGGCTGGGCGATAAAATGATAACGAAATGTATCGCGATAGGCGCGGGATCGATATCAATGCAAAATGTGTTTGAAATGTCTTCGTCGGAAGATAACGAAGGTTGCAAAGCTAGTTTGGTTGCGTTAACAAAGGCACTCGCTCTCTCTAACAGCCAATCATGTAGCAGTATCCAGTTTGGTTTGCGCCATATCGCTGTCAAGCTGAAAATGAGGGCCGCAGCGAGCAAGGAAATTGTAAATAAAAAAGAGGAAAAGTCAGCTCGCCGGGATGGTAGTTTTTTGGATATTAAAAGTCTGACTGTAGTCGGACCAATGTCGTCTGCAAATTATGCAAGACCGGGGTCCCTGCCATCAACAAACTTGATGTCCCACCAAAGATATAACGGAGGCAGTGGCATTATGTTTACATTTGAATTAAGTTTCATTAATAAGTTTGACATTTCTTAATAACTGAGGGGATTATGATCAGAGGAATGTTAAATTTAAAATAAAAATGTTTGAATGTAATATATTTTTCTCCTGGTCCTTATTTTAAACGAGTCATAAAAATATCAAAAATTATCGATATCGACCGATATGATGCACTGATATCGCGATACAGTTTTCAGCCATATCGCCCAGCCCTACTCTTTACTTTCCTTTATATTACTTAAGTTGCTTACATCACTTGCGTTAGTTTTAGCACTTTGATTTACCTCCATTATTATAATATTTGTATTACTTTCCTTACTTTACATACTCGGGCTGTTACTACTTGCATTATTTTTGACACTGTCATTACTCTCTTTACTTTTCTTTATATTAGTTTCACTTACTTGTGTTACTTGAGTCACTTTTGTCGTTTGTTGTTTATTTGATCGCGATTCTGCCGTTACCTTTGTGGCTTTTTGTACCTAAAAACGTACAAAATTAGTGTTTTGTTTAAGGACTGTTTTAAAAGTCAGCGTAGCCCTGATTAAACAAAATACAACAAATTAGTTGTCAAATAATTTATTAATTTCCTTGCTTATGGTACTTTGAGGGCATTTCCCTATTTCCATTACACTGGGTAAGCCTATCTGAGAACTTTCAAACTATTCGTTTTGTAAATCTTACATTGAATCTTGCTTGAGAAATGACAAATTAGATTATTTATCAGATTCATATATGCTGCTATGATGCAGTCCTCAGTTTTATGTTTAAATCCACAATAGTGCATTAAATCAAATCTATGAGCATTTTTTGGACCTGTATGGCAGGTTTGCTTCTTTTACGGCCGCACCGGTTTGATGCTTGTAAAAATAGCTGTTTTGTTTCTACACTATCTACAGTTGTGTCTGCACAAGGCGACACAGGAAAAAACGTTCTCGTACCTCCCCCTTCTTTCCTATTCACTCTTTTAAACAGGCTAATGCAATTAACTAGCCTATTCAGTGAAGAAAAAGCACTCAAAGACCCTGTCCGCTCTCTCTCTCTCTCTGGTCTTGGTTCAGTGAAGTGTTAGAGTTCACTGATCTTACAGGCAGTGTTTGTTTTAGCACGCGTGTTTCCATAGATCTCTCGTTCTTGGCGACAAAAGGCCGCTGTCCGGCTGCAGAACGTCTCTCACACTCGCTCGTCCCGACTGGGCTTTGTACCGATGTTCTGTCATGGTACGATACAGTTGCATTGTCTATTTTTGTGCATACCCATATTTTCTCCTGAAAGAAATAGTCTATTTTTAAATACTCAGCCAATTGTATTATGGTACTGGTGGTGTGGTACACACTATAAACTATAATATTAGTATAGTGCTGTCAGATGATTCATTCAGAGTAATCACATTCAAACTAAAAGTTTCTGTTTACTTATGTGTGTGTACTGTATTTATGTATTTATGAATACACACACATACATGTATGTATATATTTAAGAAAAATGTGTTGTTTATATAATATAAATATATATATATATATACACACATACTAAAAAAACTTTTTAAAATTGTTTGACAGCACTATATGAAATAAGTATAAAATCCAACATTTTAATTGGTGCTGTCAAATGATTAATCACAATAAATTTCATCCAAAATAAGCTTTTGTTTACATATGTATGTGTACTGTTTATTTTTATATATATACATTTTAATATACATGATATCTTTACAAGGGTCATTATTTCCTTCTTTATGTAGCCTAACTGAAAAACAAAAATCAGCCTCTTGTTTTAAATGGCTGTCACTTTCACACACTTTCTCCTGGGTTGTGAGAGAGCAAACCAGGTGTTGTAGTTTTATGGCTGTTGTGTTGCCGTATATAGACATGTCAAAGATTCCAAACACCCTAACTACGTCACTTGCAGGTTTTGAAGAACAAGTTCTCAGTTTTATTGCTTTATTTGTTCCCACAAACAAGCAGAAGACCTTGAGGCTAATCTCATGAAGCTGTACAGTAAAACATCTCAATTTGTTCATAACGCAGAGTTGCTCTGCAACAGTTTGGTGCTGTGTGTTTTAGTGTCGCAGACCTAGAAAAACAGAAAAAACCGTATTCTTTAAGATATTAAATGCGTCACCAGCAGGACAAAATAACCGAATACTAAAATGATTCAAAATACTAAATTCTATTTAAATGTATTTTTACTAGTTTATTTTTACTTCTGAATTGTACAGCTACTGGGCACTTTACAATCCCTGAACAGAACAGTCGTCAGATAAAAATAATGGAATCTGTTTTAAGCAAAAAAACCCCTTTTGATTACGTTCTTCAAAATATTTTCTTTTGTGTTTTACAGATTAAAAGGAAAGTCATACAGGTTTAGAACAAGATGAACAAGTAAATGATGACAGAATGTCCATTTTTGGGGTGAGCTATCCCTTTTACAACGCCCGAGTGAATTATTTGCCAGACTGTTAGTACGTTACAGGTCAGAGCAGACAGGGCAAAGGACCGTGTCAGCTGGGTGGATGTAAAGAGTTCAGGAATGCATTTTTGCTACACACCTGAATACCTAAACAACATATTTAACTCATTAAGTTCAATCTTGGTACACAACAATAAATGCTGTATTATTCATGCAAAGACAGTTAGTGATTCCACTTTGTAAGGAAACACTCATAGATGCGATCCTTTCACCTTTAGTTAAAAATATTTGTAAAAAATATCCAAATGGGTCACTCATGAGAACTGTGTAGATCCCATGAGAAATATTTTAGGTTTTAATGGTCACAAAACCCCAGCTTTTTTTCTGTAATTTTCTTATTCAAAGAAAATTCAGTATATTTCCTTATACAGTGATCCCTCGTTTATCGCGGTAGATGCGTTCCAGACCTGGCCGGGATAGGTGAAAATCCGCGAAGTAGGGACACCATATTTACAGTATTTATTTA
>JAUMHI010000046.1:14202219-14215800 GCA_032359435.1 Enteromius unitaeniatus | reverse complement strand
CCAAACAATGGCAATGATGTATTTTAAGATATCTCAGTGCAAGCCTTTTCCAGTTTAGACAGCTCTTAACATTTATTGTAATCTAGGAGTAGTCTTAAACCCTGTTCGGGAAACTGCCCCAATGTGTTTACAAATTTATGCATAGTATACTAATATAATACAGTGGACTATATGGTATTGCGTTGTTATTTCGCACTTGACACATTAGGCGAAGTTAAAAACTAGGTTATGGCTTACACTAGCATTGATGCTGGCGCCCTCTAATGTTCAGAACCATATACTGGTCCTGCTTGCAGTGACGGACGCCGACAGCACTCTACGGAATCACAGTATTGTCATAATTACAACAGAAATATAAAAAATGCTTTGCCAAGATGGGGGCCTCAAAGACTGTGTTGGACAATGGAGAGATTAAAAAAGAAGCAGAGAAGCTTAAGGCCCTCACGTCAACTCTGTGGCAAATGCAATGTAGCTCAATTTGTGCGTTTGAGAACGTGACACACCAACTAACTCCTTGAACAGAACCCGCTTAGATGAGATAAAGTACCTACCTAAGCTAATTCAAGTCTGAAGAGTCTTCAGTCTGTAAATCTATTAAGGAGATGTTGGCGAGATATACTAATTCACTTGAACCTTGATGGCCTTTTGAGCTTTTCATTATCCAGGACACAAAACGGGTACCAATTTGTATCCCTCATTTGAAAGAGTAAAAAATACTTTAAAATGAGACGTTCTGCATTACTTTAACAAACAGAAAGAGTATACTTTTGGGTATACTACCATCAGAAATGCAGTTCACTATACATTGTGCATACAAATAAAAAGTATCCATGAAAAACAAAAGCCAAATTGCTTCATATTTACAATTTGAAAATTGTAATTATGGACAAACAACTTTTTGTAAATAAATGGCAAAAATAATTGTAATAAAATTCTATATCAGCATGTTTCAAGCTAATGTTTTCTTTTTCCATGTAAAAATGACAGAATCAATGGTAAAACCAATTATCTTAATCTCTCTTCTCTTGAATTTTGGTAAAACCAAGCAATTCCATATTTAAAATGTTACAGTGGAATTTCTATTAATCTAAAACTCACCAGGAGCACAGCAAACAAGAGACACATACGACGTGGTGAATAGCTCAGAACCTTTATTCAGAGGGCAAAAAGAGTAAAATATAAAATTTAAGGGCTGTTTTTCCTTTCTTTCAGGCGACAGAAATTAATTTCAGAACCATTGTATGGCAGAACAATCCATAGAGGAAAAGAGTCAAGAATGGCGCGCTCTCAAAGCTTGTGAAGCCCCTCAAGAAGTCTGAATGGATGAAACCCCCAGTTCGCCCTCCTCCACCATCAGTGCTCTAGTGTCTCTGTAGTTTCCTCAAAACGCTTTTCCTTTTAATTTTTTGCTACATCTCTGCAGTTTTTAAAAAGTAAATGGGAAAAAAAAAAAATAGTCCTTCAAAAAAATAAAATGGAGCGACCACATCTTATGTTCGGCTTAACATTTACAGTATATATAAATACTTACATAAATATCTTACATGAAAAACCTAATTCAGAGAAAGAAAAAACAAAAACGGAAAAAAGCAGAGGAGAACGTTGGAGGAGGGGGACGGGGCAGAACTGATACAGCGGTGTTTGTGCGGGTATGCATTTAATGTTCGAGGCAGGACAGTGCGGACACAGATTCAGGCGTTTACGTGGGTAACAGCATAAACGGGGCGTTCAGTTAGCCCAGTATGGAGAGCTGCTGTAGTTGGATTTGCCTTGACTCTTCTGCATGCTGTTGGACTGACTGCGTTGGCCCTGCAGATGACAAAAAGAATCAGCATTAACCCTATAAAGTCCACTGTACCATTTAATATGCATGCAATTATTACCATCAAACATTCTGCTGAAAATGAGAAACCTATTGTAAAATAAGAATAATGTTGATCCTGAACACTTGTAGACGTGATGTACCTGTGTGTCTTGAGCCATGTGGTGGTGCAATAACTGTGAGGGGGGCTGCTGATGGGGCAGGATATGAAGGAAGGGTGCAGGGGCATATCCGGGGGCAACTGCGGGGTTAAGCGGGCCAGTTCCTCCCAGAGCTGAGGGCAGGCTGAACGCAGGGCCGGCTGCTGTGGGGAAACCCTGCTTGTCAAATGACTATAGAAGGGTCAGAGAAGAGAAATGAGATTAATAAATTAGATCAATAAATAACCTTGAAAGGAGACGTTAAGTATTTTGCTAATACTTTGTTTAAAATATGATATATATCAACTTAAAAATAATTACATTTATATAGCACTTATAATAATTGGCAATGCACAATATTATCAGTACTATATTGGAATCGGTCGATAATGGCTTTAAATGCAAATATCGGCAAAGATTTTAACAATGCGTCTTGCCAATAAGTGTGCTAGCGATTAGATTTCGTCAGCAGTGAAGTCGTTCGTGAAGCAAAGAAAAAAACTAAATAATAATCAATGTTCAAAAGCTGGGATCAAAAAAGTTGATTGTTTGTAAACCACAGTGAGTTAGTTTAAGACATAAATTGCCATTTCAGAGTCTATAACCTCTGGAAGCGTCTGCTGCAATTTACCCCCTAGTGGCAGTTGTGATGACTGACAATACTGAGCATAGACCATGTGATCAGAAATTCAATAAAACGGCTTCATTTGTTCTTGGTCTTCTTGTTGTGCTTTATGATTGACTATTGGCCATCCAAAATGCAGATAAGTTTTAAAAGTACAGTAGCAACAATTCAGCTGATTTTTAATACAGATGCAGACATTTTTATGCTGAACGTTCTAAGCTTCTGGTGTCAGGCACTTACAGTCTTGATTTTACAAACCGGTAAATATCATTTTAATATATTATTGTAGCTATTAAAACTACTGTCAGTAGACTTATATTTACCTCAATTTGTTTTTAGTATTTAACTATAAAGGCTAATAAAAGGGGAGTCTAGCACATTCACAAGAAAGAAGCAGAAAAGTGAAGCTCACCTGGGTCTTGCTGTACACTGCTCCAGTGAGCTCTGAACTTGCAGATCCAGACAGTCCTGGTGCTAAGAGAAGGTTTCAAAAGTTCAGTTCAAGTCATCTTAAATTTCACTTTATTCAACACATCTGCAATCTCTGAAGTTATTAAAGTCTGATTCGTAAGCTTTTCTAGTGCACTGCAGAAATAAGTTAGCATGATCCTAGTTCCCAAAAGTCAGTGGAAAAAGTTAATGGAAGAAAATTTTCAAATAAGCTGATGTACATTAATATTTAAGATTACACATGTTCATTGTGATAATCTTCACAAACTAAAATCATACGTATTTTGAAGCCCAAATACAATCCATAGTAAACATTTTTTTCAATATATCCAAACTACACAAGGTGGTGGAGTCTTCTTTCCAGGTTTCAGGACTTATTCCAACAAGCACTCCATATCCTTTTCAATCAAGCTAGGATGCAACTAATCAAAACTGACGAAGGAAAATTTGATGATCAAATCATGTCTCCACGCTGTGCATGGAAAGCAATCAGGACAAACGTTTTTTTTCCAGTCATGGTTTCTTCAGAATATACTTGCCATCTTATTATTATACCCTGATCTGTAAAGCACCTAAAAAAAACCTTTTTCATTAACAGATGTGTCGAAGATATGATTAACAGACTAATTGACTATCAAAATGATTGTTAGTTTTGCAGCCCTAAAAACGATGTCTGTGTATAAATTGTGAGTGCAAAATCTACCTTTTCCCGAGCTGTTGCTGACTGCTTTGGCCTGGGAGCTTCCTCCATATCCTCCCTTCCCGTAATCTCCTCCAGTATGAGCCTGGGACAACTCATCATAACCTTAAAGAACGTGCATTTTACAGCACCAATTATTAACGTTTCAGGACCCTCAAAATCCTACAGTATCATTTACTACTTCTGAATCAATTCTGCTCATCAATTACTGAAAATCCTGTCCTACACGATCTACTACATGCATTCTGTCTAGTTCATACTTACAGCAAGTAAAAATCAGGTTGAGGTACACTTTTTTTTTTTTAAACAGTACATGTTTATATAGTAAAACGTAAAAACGTTTATAAGACAAACATTTAAGGACAGAATAAACTTGCATTTACTTGGTTATCCATAAATTACTTTTTAGAAAATAGTGTAAAATTTGATCATCAAATTTCATCAAAAAAAAAAAAAAAACCTTAAAAATATGCATTTAAAAATCTTTGCATGAAATGCATAGAAACATCACTTGCTATTCAAAGTTACATTTTATGTACCTGGCCCATACGAGTGCTGGCTGTATCCACCCTGGTGTTGGTACTGGTTGGACGGTCCCATGTTGTGCTGCTTTGTGGATGCAGGAGGCATGAAGACAGTGGGGCCATACTGGAAGGCACTGGGCATTCCGGGCACCCCAGGGTAGTAGGGCAGGCTGGTGTAGCCATAGCCTGGAGGCAGAGGGGGGTTGAGGAAGGTTTGGGTCTGACCTTGCTGGGCTTGACCTGGATTTTGTGGCCCTTGATTATGAGGGGGGACAGCACTCTGTTGAGACTGTGAGGGAGGCACCGAGGAGAGACTGGTGGCAGGGGCTGGTGAGTTTGAGTCGCTGCGGCCAAATTTGGTAGGCTCACCTGTACAAGCAAAACAATACAGAACAGTCTTTTAGAGTGAACAGGGTACTGGATTATCCTTTTTGCGTTACAATCTTGCTGCTTTAACAACAACGATGGCAGCTTACCTGAGTAGGGATTGTTTGCTAATCCTCCATCTCTGCCAGCTAGCGCTGTACCAGGGAAAGTCATGCCATAATAATCCTTCATAGAAAAATGGCAGAAAAACAATTCAATTAATATACGAAAAATACATAAAGGGGCAGCTCATCCAAAAAATTACAACTGACATCATTTAGTCAATCCGTTACATTAACATCACAGTAAAACTCGATTCAAAAAATTAATTATCAGCATGTGCTTAAGTTATAAGCATCTTCCTTTAAACAGCTGCCGCCAACCAAAGAAAAGCTTTAAACAACTGGCTGCAGGATTCCACCATTAAAAGCTTGGTTTAATGTTAGAAAACCAATACACACATAATTTTACAGTTGCATCATTTAAAAAAAAAAAAAGAAAAGACAAAAAGTATACACATCTTAAATCAGAAAAGAAAGTTCAAAACATGCAGTTAATTATGAAATGGTTACCATGGGCAGGCGGGACTGCATCATCTGTAGGTCCTCATATCCATATATTGGCTTTAGGGGAGGAATAGAAAAAGAAAAAGATCAGAAATATGTACAAGACAGGTCAACACAACGTAAATAATAAAGTGTAAGTGTGAGTATATATAAAAATTTGGCTTCCTCTATCCGAGAGCAGATCATGCATACACTAACCGGGTAAGCAGGAAGAAGGCCACCAGGACCCATGATGTACTGACTGGCCAGCAGCGGCGGCACTCCTTGGGCCAGGTTAGGAGGAGCTTTAGCTGAAGATAAAGTTAGAAACAAGGAAACAATTTACATTAGGACAAAAACACTACTATTTCTAACTTTTTTGCATCACTATAATCATGCAGGCAATGTTTCAGTGACTAACCGGAGGTGTTGGAGGGTGTGATGTTGGTCTGCAGCGGTGCAGAACGGACAGCAGAGGGAGCGGATGCGCCGTTAGCAGCGAGGCTCTGGGTTACAGCGTTCAGGCCGTTGGAGTTGACCGTTGAGCTGGAGACGCTCGACACAGAGCCAGAGTACGTGGACAGGTTCACAGTCACCTCAGCGCCCATCTGTGTATGAAGCAAGCATTTCAAATCAATTTAAAGGGGTCATATCATGCAATTTCAAGTTTTTCCTTTCTCTTTAGAGTGTTACAAGCCATTAGTGCATCGGTTTCAAACCAAAGAGATATTCTTTATAAAAGTTATGACTTGTCCACACCCCCTTAAAGTTGCTGGTTTAAACACAGAGTGGGTTCATTTTCATAACATCCCCCAAATGTTTTATGCAAAGAAGGCAGAACTATTATTCTAGCTGTACAGTAGTCAACATTCGAAGTGGATCAAAACCTTTCATATAAGTTGTCCTGAGACAAGAATATGTATTGTTTTTGATTTTAAAACAACTTTGATGAAAGGTTTTGATCCACTTTGAATGTTGACTACTGTAGTGTTGCTGCCAGTGCAATGTTCTGGAGAAGCTGTGTTTTGATGTTAAAGTGAAATTACTTTGTACTTCCAAACAACTACAAACCAGTGGTTAAGTTGTATTTACAACACTATTCCAGAACAGTTCAACAAATATTATCATTGCATTTACGAAGAGACTATAAAGTGAGGCAATTCTAACTTCAAGGACTGTCTGGTGCTTCGGACTTACAACATGAGTTTTTAGGGCAGGACAAATAATAGACAAAAGAGCAAAACACTTAAGTGAAGAAGCTGAGAAGAGAAACTGTAAATGGGAGTAGCTTCAAAAGACACTTACACTCAGGGAAGAGCTTGTGGGCGCAGAAGATCCAGAAGAGTTAGGGCTGCTCACATGACTGAGAAAAAAAACAAGCAACAATAAGACCATATGGAAACTGATTGCTTTTGAATATTTATTGAGATTGAAATTCGAAAGGAGTGGTCAGTTGTACCTGCTAAGTGATGCTAGAGCTGTGCTCAGGACAGGCGCTGATGTTGAAGAGGAGGATGAGAGTGATGAAGATAAGCTGTTCTCGGTGGACAGGGCTGTGGACACAGGCTGAGGGGTGCTGGACGGAGCAGCTGCTGATACAGCAGACCAAAAATGTAAAGTGTGGCCTAAGCTATAAATTCACCAAGCAAAGAAAATACAGGTTAAAACGGCAAGTCTTAATGCAAAACTCATATACCTTCCTGTGCGCCGGATGCCCTCATTTCACTGAATCCATTCTGTGGAGAAAAGAAATAGATTCAGCTATTAGCTAAATTAACATTTGACTGTATTAAGCAATTTAATGCCTCTTTTATGCTACTATTTAACTTTTTATTAATTTTCTTTATACATTATTTTGAAATAATTTTTCATTTTTATCTTTTCTGTTTCCATTTTAATTTTAAAGTTTTACTGATTTTATGTTTGTCATTTTTTTTTATTCATCTTTATATTAGTTTGTTATTTTAATACATTAAGTTAAACCAAATTAAATAAGAAAGGTCTTGTCAACTAGGTGAAATATACTTTTTCCAGTTCACATTTATTTTAAGTAATGTTTTTAAGTTTGCTCTAATAACCCTGCTAGTCTATTCTGCATAGTTTGGACCAAGCTAACCTAATTGAGGTCTAGATGAAAAAGGGTCAACATTAAGAGCTTCGGAAATACATGCAGCACCACTCATACAGAAATCACTTTCAAAGCAAGCAGCTCAAAGTATCCAACTTCAATATGAGCAAAATCTGCAACCAAGTAATTTATTGTAAGGACTGCAGTTGAAATGGACGCATTTTGTTCATACACTGAAGGGGGTGGTGGTGGATGACTCCACTCTGCTAGCTGAGGATGGAGCCAGAACAGGAGAGGCAGTAGTGCTCGGTAAACCAAGAGAGGCTGATGGGTAACTGGACTCCATTACTGCTTGAGGCAAGCCACCTAGAGACTCGCTAAAACAAGAAAAATATGATTAGAAATGCATTAAAGTCATTTGTTTGTGAAATGATCTGAGGTTTATCAATAGTATTTTTGCCAATGTTGATTTCAACAGTTTTTTTTTTTGTTTCTTTAATTTTCCAATGGAAGCCAATTTCAACAAAGTTCATAAAGACGCTAAACGTCAGTTCATATGGATTTCAATCTGAATCTAATAATTGCTTTATATATTGAACAGTACATACACAGAGTACATCAATTAACCATCGGAAACTATGACACAAGAACATATCTCATCGGTTCTCACTTCAAGCATATCATTTTAATTTTATATATATTCTTAGATTACTAGTTTTGATTTGAATAATGAAAAAAAAAGAAAGAAAAAAAGTATAATAAATTTCCTGTAAAAAATCTATTCCGTGTATTTTTATAAAGTGTTGCAGCTGAATAACAGCAAAATCAGCAGCCTACTGAACACAATGCTCTTGTAAGCCGATGTTTTAACAAAAATACCACAGATGAACAACTAAACTAACACAAACCTTAAAATGTTAAAGACAAGTAAACTAATAAAATAGGAACAAACAAATTATTTGCAACTAATTAAATTTCAGGTACAGAAAGTTTGTCGTCAAGTTTAAAATCAAAAGGTTTATTCAATGACGATCAGTCATTTTTTCTTTTGTTCTTTCATTAACATTATTGACAGACTGCACTTGTTTATTAGAGTACTGTCTCTTGAACACGGAACACAAGCAGATCTAAAAATACACACGTTTTCCATATACTTAAAACAAAAAATACAGCTTTTTTTACAGTTTACAAGGATATACTGATGAAATTTCTGATGATACCCATCCTTAGTCAAGCAAGCAAGTTTGATCAACACCCAGAGCACATCACTGGTGAGCGAGGCTCGGTGTTTATATGTGAACAAAGGCCTAAATTACATCTGTTCATCATATAAAGCAGTCATGTTTCAGGAAACATCTGGGCCAACATGAGTGCAAGCAAGTAAGATTTACATGCATAAATGAAAGACACAGGTGGACAGACAGACAGACCTGATGGCAGTGGGTTTGGAGTACAGGCTGCTCTGGGATTGAGGAGCTGCCACAGGTTCCTGACAGCTAACTTCTGATTGGTTGAGATTCTCCACAGTGGATTCAGATCCAAAATCCAGTGCACCAAACTGCACATTCAGGCCGGACACGTCAGCAGAGCCTGGCATCTCTACTGCTGAAGAGGGGATCTGCCAAAACAAAACACATTTACTTGTTTATTATGATCAAAATCATTACACTAATGGAAATGAGGTAAAACAAGTCACTAAGAAACTATTTGGCACTATTATATTTGTCCCTATTATATTGTCCCCCGTATATTATAACGTTAAAATATGCAGCCTGAGCCGGAAACAAAATTGATTAGTTAATCTCTCGAGTCATCGGGTTTTTTGAGTCGTTCGTTCATCACGTGACAGCCCAATAAACTTAACTTATGCAGCCTGAGCCGTGCGCGACTGAACAAATCACTCCCAAGAGACGATTCGTTTTTTTTTGGAGTCACATTAAAGATTCGTTCAAAATGAACAAATTGTTCAAGAACGACCCATCACTAGTCTTGAGAAGTTCTGACCCATCGCCTGATTGTTTATGCGCTTAATACTCAGAAAATTAAACCCTTATATATTTGGCCAAACAGAGGTTTACTGTTAATCTTAAAGAAAATAAATATTATTCCTTAAAAAAAAAAAAAAAAAGCTTTATTCAAATTTATTATTAGCAGAATTGTTATTACATTGCATCTCAATAATGTGTTTCTTCATGTTAAACCAAACTTTTATTTTAACATAACTTGCTGCTGCTGTTGTTGTTTACTGCATGTGACATGACAGTAGTTTTCTCAAATTAAATGGTAAAATGCTAATAAAGTGACTCTAGTACAACTGCAGTAAACAATACAGCGCCATCGCCATTCATTCATTCAGGAAATCAGGGTGCCCTGTGTGTGATGTCAAATGCTTCTGCAGATATGTAGTTTTACTACATTTCACCCGAGCATTGCAAATCACTTACATTATTTTGCATCGTAATACCGTGTAAGGTAAATAAGGTGACATCTAGTGGAGGTGATTAGTAAGATTCATGTTAAATCAGATCTTATGTTAAATGTTTGCTAAAATAAATATCGGAATCAATATTGAATTAATGTAATTAAATAAAATGATTAATCAAAACAAGAAATATTGTTTTGCCCAGTCCTAGTGAAGACCTTCGGCAGCCGTAAAAGCCATAATCACAAACAAAGACAAACAAAATAAAAGTGACTAGAGGGTATTTTGTCACCTTAGAGGGAGGTGGCACTCTCCTTCTCTGTGGTCTGATGTTTCTGGGTTGTGGCAGCTCTGTCGTGGTGATGACAGGCTCACAGAGGGGTTTCAGTGTTGGAGAAGGCCCATCGTGTGGGGGAAGTGGGGCAGGGTCTCGGGCCTGAGCCGGCAGGTCCGACTGGAGTGCTGCATTCTGATGCTGGGTCAGACGACCGAGGATGGGCGACGGGTCAGGTTGGGGCTTCAGATCCACTAAAGACAGATAAGACATATTCCAACATGTGTCAATCTCTGTCAAACCTGGGCAGAGAATTTGTTCAAAATGTTAGAGAGTGCACTGAGACGTGTAAAACCACACTGATTACAAGACACGATGACGCAATGGCTAACCACCAACAGTTGCACGTGGACTTCCCGTAACAGTACAAGGGGTGCGTTTCCCAAAATAATCATTAGCTAACTATGATTGAATTCTCCATGGAATTCTACTGGCAGGGATGTGTGACCGTAGTTGATTTCGGGAAACACACCCCAGACTGGGCAAACCTAATATGCATGCACAGTACTTACGGTGAGTTGTTGTAACAGGGGTCTCCTTGGGTTCATTCAGGGTCACAGGGGTAGGTTCAAGAGGTATCTGAGCAGTGGATTCAGCAGATGCAGTGCCATTGCTCAGCGCCCCTGAAACCTGATTGGACAAAGGGACAATTCGGGGTGTGCTGACTGGCTCCATTTTCTGTACTGTATCATTCTGGGGAAGCCTGGATCCCAGCATAGACTAGAAGAAAAACAGAAGGCTTGTTACGATAGCAAAATATTAGTACTTGACAGCAGTGTCAGAATATTTCATGATTCTCAGCATAAATTTTGATATAACAGCAAAAAAAATATGTCACTCAAAAAAAATTATTTTATCAAGTTTAAGACATCTTTGTACCCAAGTTTCATATAACAAAAACTATACAAGTAGAAGGCTATGTAATACGTGATGCACACTATATGATTTATTAGCAGTGTTTGTAGTGTACAGTTCTAGGTCATAGGCTAAAATTGGATATTTAATTTTTTTGAAGCAGTGGTTTACAATATCACAAAGCTAATTTGAAAAGGAACAGTGACAGATTATGTATATTCTGGTATAAGTGTAAGTCTGGTGTTTGTATGTTTTATTTATTTATTTTCCACATAAAACTCTCTTCTGCTCATAAAGGCTGCATTTATTGGATTAACAAAAGCTGCAAAAAGTATATTACACAACTTTTTTGTTGTTTGGATTTAAATTTTCAGCATAATTTCTCCAGTCTTTGTTGTCACATGATTCCTGAGAAATCATTTTAAAATGCTGACTTATCGCAATAAACTTTCATTGTTCTTCAATAAAGAAAATTCAAAAACACAGCATTTATTAGAAATCTATTTAGAAATTGTCACTTAAAAAAGGGGTTGTGTTTTGTAAATGTATCTTTTGAATCTTTTTTTATTAAGGTTTATTTGTTGATCAAAACACTTTTCAATCTGGGTGCAGAATCAAGTGCTGTGGTGCTCAGCGCCAGTAAGTGTTTTTCTCACCGATGCAGCATGTGCATAAGTGCCAGCAGCAGCAGATGCGTAGCTGTGTGTGTGTGTTCGGGTGGTGTGCTGCTGAGAGTTGGTGAACACCAGGCTCTGGGTAAGAGTATCAGGGGATGACTGCTCCAATCCGGCCAGCTCCAAGTCACCCTCAGCCACCTTAGGCAACAGAGAGCCAAGATCCATCCTAAGGAGCAAAAAACACTTTCAGACAGCTACAAAACAGGTCTAGAAGGCAAAACATCAACTTAATTTTTGATGGAGTTCTGCACTATTGCTTTTACAACACAGGAAGTGAAGATGTTCCAAGAGTGCATCTAAATATGCCATAATCTGTCTCTGCATGCTCAGTTGTAAATCAGGTGACTTTATCTTCAATTGCTAAACATAAGTCATAACTAACCAGACAGGGAGGGGAATCATACCTGAATGCATGCCAAATATTTTGGAGCACTCAGGTAGACATGTCTAAACTTGCTCTTTTTAACTGCATTAAGATGTAATACACAATAGTTTAATCACTAGCTTGTATTACCGGCAATAGCAGATAACAAAAAACTGAATTGACCTGAATTACACTTGTCTACTGTAAAACAGCTTTATAGCTGCATCATATTCATTCATAAAAAAAGGCAAAAAAAAATAAATAAATGCATGTTTAGAAATGCACGTAGATTAACTTTACACAGGTACAGGTAACAACACATGTCTGACAAAGTGATAAGTTATTCCATAATAATCCTAGGTGTGCCTCTTTAAAACGAAGCAAAAAAAAAAAGAACATGGCTATTAACGTACCATGTAGAATTTAAGCTAGCTCCTTTTAGCCATGCAATAATGTCTACATTTTTCCTTTAAAATTAAAACAAGGCAGATGTTGGTTCTTGTTTCTTGTTTGTGTCTTTTGTCCTTAACAGAATTAATTGTTTTCCTTCTATATCTGATTGCATGAATACTAAACTATAGTTCTTTTTTCTATAGAATTATGTTTTATTTTTTTAATATTATCTTCTTTTTTAAGTGTATGCCAAACCGTTTCAATGTATTACGCATCAGAACCTTCCAAAACGTTTTCAACAGAAAGTTTTCTTTGGATTTATGACATAATAGTATTTTGTTTACCACTGGACTGGACACAACATCAGCCGCTCCCCTGTATGAACTAGCTAATGGCATTTATTTCAACTTGATTGACAAATGGCAAAAAAAAGCATCTAGTAAATGGCAAAGACAGTTGATATCAAATGAACCAATTAAAAACATTATATATTGACATAATATTTTGTAAAATTTAACTTGTTAAAAAAACAAACAAACACAAAAAAGCTCCTGAAGCACAGGAATCACTCACCCCTGTCCAGGCTGCACAAGGTTCTTGGAGCCATGCGCATAAGAAGCAGTGAACACTTTGGTCTCAGATAGCTGATAAATAGACATGTGAATGTTACAAACTGACATCTCTTAATCAAATTTTCCAGTTACATTTGAAAAATTCAAGAAACGACTCACATCTTCACTCCAGTCTTCACCCGCCCAGTCTTCCAAACTGTCTTTCCAGGCTCCTGAAAGCACAGGTAAGGTAAAGATAAAATGCTGTTTTGCAGAGAGCTAAATTCATAACCACTAATTAGTAATTATGCTCATTTACAACTTCAGCTGTGGCTTTTGGTTTGAGGACAACCTGCACTACATAAATCGCATCAGTGCATTACAAGTTTATATCTATGCAGAGCCTGCCACATGAAATCAATACTTCAAAAAGCTCATCCAACACCTATACTACACTGAAAGTGACTTCAGATACGATTAAGTAAAAAGTAATACAGAAGCATATTCTGCTCTATTAAAGAAACTGTGTTCAGGATCCGGATCAATAATCAGCACTCACCTGCTCCTTCAGTAGTCTCATTTCCAGCATCCACTGCCTCTGCAGAGCCGGTGTAGTCAGCAGGGTTAAACGTCCTACTGGTCAAAGAGAAGCCAATGGAGGGAGATTAAGTATAATGACCAAGAAATTTTTTTTGGAATGGGCACAGAGGTATTTCTCACTGGAGAAAAAAAATAAAAATAAAAA
>JAUMHI010000046.1:14182842-14202119 GCA_032359435.1 Enteromius unitaeniatus | reverse complement strand
AAAAATAAAAACTCACCCCATTCCCTGAGAGAACCTGCTCATTCCAGCTCCTCTGCCTCTTCCTCGGCTTCCTACACCTGAGATGACACACCAGCATAAACACCCAATCAGAACAAGTGAAAACATAAAAGTGTTTAGCCATAAATTAATGCATTTACTACTATTTGTGCCTTGGTTGTCTTTCCAAGATTTTATAAACTTGACATGCCACATTTGACGATTTAACTCCCTTTCCGGGACCTTTTCTTCTGTGCCTTTAAGACAGCTTTATGCAAACATTCACAATTTCAATAAGTTAATTACATGCACATTAAATAAAATAAATATGTAATAAGACATCACTTCAAGTTATTAAATGAAGTTTAGACATAAGACAGGCCCTTCTGATGACTCTTTCCTATCCCATTCTTGCTCCCTCATTCATCATCTTCCCCTCTCAAGTTGCAGCTGCTTTAAACAACACATCCGTCACATTTAATGCCCTACAAAAATTTCTCAGAGTGACACAAATAGCAACACAGGAACAGGCCCCATCCTGCCCTGTCCGAGATAGCAGAACTTGCATCAAGCATAAAGGTTCCAAACGAGCAGCAAAATAAAAAATAAATAAAATGCAATAGAACCACCATTTTGGTTTTACCAAATAACCCGTCACTTATGAACTGTTATGATACAACAATTCACTTCTTAACTTGGTTTTCCTTTACTCTAAATAAAAACGTGGTTCTCGCGTGACTAGCATAATCTCACTGGCGTTTACACTCGTTTACTTTATTGGGTAAAAAAAAAAAAAAAAAATTGGGGGGTTTAACAGATATATTCGCGTTGCACATTGCTTAAAACAGTAACAGCGGTCACAAAATATGTTACAAAGTGGAAACTGGTCATTTTTGCACTTTTTGGGACCATTTTGATCATCCAGCGTAAAAAGTTCCATTTGAGGCATGTGATGTAAATGCTAATCATCTGAATATTCATTGGCTGCATATTAGGTATACAGGTCACTGGATTGAGCTCCCACTTTTAAGCCTTATTCATAAGCACTGTAACACCCCAAATTACTGACTTCAGGAACTTTTCACTGGACTTCAAGCAGCTTGGAATCTCTCCAAGTCTTCATCCAGACATTGATTTCCATATGAAAAGCCAATTTTTTTAAAAAGATGACTTTGGACCAGAGTAACAATCCTGTTCTTTTTTTCCCCTTAGCCCATATAAGATGCTTCTGATGTTGTTTCTGTTTCAAAAGTGGTTTGGTGGCCTTTTTCCTGAAGATGTCTGATTGTAGCGACTCTATTCATTGACTCCAGCTGCCACTCCTTGTGAAGCTCTCCCAAGTGTTTAAATCGTCCTTTCTTGCCAGTATTCTCAAGCTTGCAGTCATTCCTGTTGCTTCTGCACATTTTTCGACCCAATTTCTTCCTTCCAGTCAACTTTGCATTTAATATGATTTGATTACAGCACTCTGAACATTTAATAATGACCTTATGTGATTTACCCTCTTTGTGAAGGGTTTCCATGATTATCTTCTGGACCATTGCCAAGTCAGCAGTGTTCCCCTTTATTGTAGTTTCAAAGAACAAGAGATATCCGGAATTTATACTGAAGGGATACTGGATTTTTATTATTTTTTTCACAAGCTGTAAGCTCCAATTAAAATCAAAACAAGAATGTTTTACATTCATTACATTTTACATGTAATGAATCACTTTTATGGAACAAGTAAAACAACAACAAAAAAAAGTAAATGTTAAAATTTTTTGAGATGCACCTGAAAACAACAGGCATGTTATTATTTTTTTTATTATAGTAACTTAATCTTGTGTCTCTACGAACTGGAGAAATGATTCAGAAAACTCACTCTAAAATATATTTAACCTAGAAAACAGTTACTTTGTAATAGCAAGATTATATCATAAAGATTTTTTTCCCCCACAATATTTACGGTTTTACTGTATTTTTGGTCAAACAAATGCAGCCTTGGGTAAGGATTTCAAAAACACACGCACACAAAAACCTTTTTCAACGGTAGTGTTAGTTTTCAACATTTCTGAGTAAATGTTTTCATTTTTAAAACGGTTAGCTCATTTTTATGCAGCTAACCAACTTAAAAACAACTTCTGGAGGCAGCAGCATATCAGTAAGCAGTAATGTATTGGAAAGCATATAATGCACTGACCTCTCCCTCTTCCTCTGCGTCCGCGGTCTCCTCCTCTCTCTCCTGAATCAAAGCCGTTCTCCTCTGACCGCCCTAGAAAAAAAAACAAAGAGTCCAAGAGCAGTGAATGCCTATACACTTGATCTCCAATCACCATGACATTATTCCAAAGTTTAATTGGACACCACACCTCAGACAAAAACAATCTACACATGCAGGTTAGAACATGTACATTAAACACTCAAAGACACACCTTCCTGGTTGTGACTGGCCCCTCTGCCACGTCTGTTTGGACCCCCACGGCCTCTGCCTTCCCTTTCTCCTCTCTTCTCCTTCCCCTCTGGAGCTGTCCCTTCTTTTCCAATACTTTTTTTCTTGCCAACTGTCTCCCATGAGTCCTGTGCAAGCATGAGAATAATTTGACAGAATCAGAAATAGGTATATTAACCTCAAAGGCCTACAGCAACTTATTAACTAGTATGGCAGGCTTGCAAAGCTGGAAAAGCTCCATAACATTATTTCAACTTCACCTAGTTTTTCTATCATGATTAAAGCAATTATAAAAGACATCAGAAATGAGTCAGACAGGACCAACTGTAGCAAGTACGCACCTTGACAGTGACCTCCTCCAGCAGGAAGTTGATAGCCCTGTTGACGTCCCCATTGCAGTCATGAAGGGCCACCATACACTCATCCTGATTTTTGCCTGTAACCTCCATGAGCTGGGACACAAACACAACCAAATGTAATTAAACTCTTCTAGATACAACGAAACATCAACGCAAAATTTCACTCTATATTTTACGTTAAAATTAACTTGTTTAACACTGATTTTATTAGAGAAGCGTGCAACTTAATACAACAAAACGCATTACTTATTTGTTCCAAAAAATGTGTACCTATCAGCCAGAAACTACACTGATTCATCTGAAAGAAGCATACAACACAAAAACCTTGAATCATTGAATTAGACCTCTGAAACTGCAGTTCAGTGAATCAAAAACCACTCTCATTTGGGAATATTGATATATTCTGAGATGGAAATGTGAAAGTACCTGCTGTGAATGAAGGACGGATTCATCAAGAGACTCATTAGACTGAATAAATAATAATAAGGCAAATATGGCAAAGTGTCCAGAGAGATTCTTAATCAATTTTTATTTTTTGGCAGATTCATTAAAAGGCAATTGATAAAAAAAAAAGTTTCTAAAAATTTAACTATGCTAATTCCATGCACAACCAGTTTGTTCTAATGGCTTAAATATGTAAAACCTAAAAAAGGATGTATAATCAAGTAAATTAATAAAACAAGCAATTTAATCATTCATTTTTTCAATTACTTAGACATACTGTGTCTATTTTAATTTAAAAGGATTCTGTGTTTTGATTTAACACAAATGTATTAAAAAAAAGAAATGATAAACATTATGCATTCAGCATAAACAGTACTTCTGTGACACAGAGACATTCAGACTTTATATTTAAGCATACAATATTGTGATCTGATTATGCATACAGCCCTACATTTAATTTATTCATCCAAATGTTGCCAAAGTCTGTGACTTTCTGTGTAATACAGTAAATTCTTTTGTTGAGATCAGATTCTGCAATTCCATCATCAGTACTGCTTATCAGATTGTGTCCTTCATATCAAAATATAGACAAAATGAAAACAATATTCTGGCCACGATGTTGCTGAATTCTGTAGATTTTGGTGTAGCTCACCTGCTGGACTTTGCCCTCAAAATCTGCATCGTTTTTGTCATAAATCACCTGGGCAAGTCGCATCTGTTCGGCTGTGGCCTAGAGTCAGATGACACAGTTACACATCCATATTCATAACACAGAGTTATACGCTGGCACCCATGCTTGTGCATACGGCACACTTAACTGATGAAGAGTGTGTATGGCTCACCTGTTTCTGTTTCTGTGGCTGTGAGGTGTGTGTGGTTTGTGGTAGGGCTCTGTCCCGATTGCCCCTGGCAGCATCAGTGACCACTGAAGTCATCATAAACAGTATATACAAAATAATGTATGTACAAAATAGAAAATCTGGAGTAGAAGAGGAAACAGAATAAAATTATTACACACGCATACAAGGCTATAGCTATAAAGAAATTATTCACGAAGCGTTTGGTAACAGGTGCAGAGGGCCTGTGGCTACTTTAACTCTCAGCACTGTACTTCTCATGTAAAACTATCACCCCCTATCTATCCAGCACTTAAATATAGCCATGCAAACATAGTCTGGACTGGTGTCCATTTACACACCCACCCGAACCCCACTCCTGAAAAAATAAAACACGCCTGCAATAACATATAAACAGCTCATCAGTCTTAAAGGGCCAGTTCACGAGAAAAAAAAACTGATAAACGCTGGAAACGATAATCCAGTAATAAACAGCGTCTATACGTCTGTCTCTTTAAGGGCTACGTCTCGAAACATACCAAGTCACCTACTTAGATCGCATAGTTCGGTATTATGAAGATTATTTAGCGTTTCGCCAAAAACGCTGTCTATGTAGGGAGCTCGGTGCGTTTTAAGCAACGGAAAGGATAGCTAACGTTAAGTTAAGTGCTGACAAAAAAACAACAACAAAAAACAATCGGGGTAACGGTTTGAATTCGCAACGACCATCACGTTTATCAATGTTCGTCACGGACTAAAAACACACAGAACCGTGAAATGGCCCTTAGCAACTGACACGCTAACACATGCGAGAGATTATATTATGCTTATATTGTATCATCGGTGGTGGAAATACATAAAAGTGCCATATTTATGCATTTGTGGTCAGTTTTGGATAGAGTAAGATTAGACGGGAGAGTAAAAACAAGCAGATGCTAACATGCTCGGCTAACTGTTTAGTCTGCACCACGCCGCTCCGCTGCTAATGCTACGAACAACCGTCAACAGACCACAGCTCATCTGCCGCTAATAATGTGTCGAAATCGAGTAAAGTAAACATTAAATCACCGGCCAGGTAGAAACAAAAGCTCTTTTTACAAGTCGACGATAATGGCTTTGTTTTCGATCTTTCTGCATCAAAGACATACCCTCTCCGCTCCCTCAACGCTGTGTTTTTACCTGCCCACTGACCGCACGCGCTTTCCTCATACAGCAGCGCGAAACCCGCGACAACAAAACAGCCGTTTTTCAATATAAAAGCCCAGGAGATATTACTAAAATAAAAGTCCTAGCTGTTTTCATAACTACTACTAGGTTACGTACATGGATAAACATAAAGTAAATAGTCCTACAGTAGTGCCCAACATTTTAGACAGTTCTTCTGTTTTACGTTTCCCTAATTTAATATTTGTTTCTATGATAAACAAGATCAGTACAACAACCTCAATTTGAGCATTTGACCTGTCCAGAATTGTATGTGAATTTTTATCCCATAACATTTTCTTTAGTTCGAACTTTGGATTTATGACACTTTTCTGTTTATTGTCGAATGTAGTTGATATTTATTTTTGTAGGTGATATTTGAGAGCCTGTCCGAGTCCTTTGTCAGTTTAACGAATCAGTTAATGGTCTGATCGATTAAACGATTCGTTCACGAGCTCAGAATTTCTTTTGGACATGCGGAGAGAAAAGTACTTTACTTTAATAGTGATTGTGTGACAGTTTTCCAGTCAGTAGATGTAATGGGTTTTGTATTGATGTAAATGCGCATTATATTTATATACAACAAAATCACACAAAAATTATCAATGAAAATTTATTAACCCATGGAGTCTGAGGATCTCATCTCAGTACCTAATGGCTATCTCTGGCTAGCCCGTGGAGGGCTGTGGAGGGCCCTCCAAAGTAATACCACCCCACACCATTACTGACCCACTGCCAAACGGGTCATGTTGGAGGCAAGCAGAACGTTCTCCACGGCGTCTTCAGACTCACATGTGCTCAGTGTGAACCTGCTTTCATCTGTGAAGAGCACAGGCGCCAGTGGTAAATTTACCAATTTTGGTGTTCTCTGGCAAATGCCAAACGTCCTGCATGGAGTTGAGCTGTAAACATAACACCCACCTGTGGATTTGAGCCCTCATATCACCCTCATGGACAGTAAGAGAGTGAGCACAAATCTCCATCGGGAAAAATCTGACTGTACCCGCATAACCACTTTCAATGAAGTATCAGTTAGCTCAAATATCAGGTTTTATATTAAGTAAACTTATAAGAGCCTACACTATACAATTCAGTAGGAAACAACACTATCTTTCGTCGTTACGTGCAAGGTACACATCTCTCTCCATGACGGTTACTCTATTATATAACAGGGCTGCAAATGAACCAAACCCACCCAAACTAATCCCTTATACAATAACTAATACAAAACCCCAACTGTCTTGTTTAAATGACACAAAAATAAGTAAAATCTAAAGAAATACCCATGATGCACCCAGCGCCGACTGCCGGGTCATTACAATATAACATTAATACTACTTTTTTTTTTTTACAGACGAGGCTTCAGATTCCAGACTAGTAGCAGACTAAATTGCATGTTTTAGCTGTCTCAGATGAAAATATCTTGCTCTGATTCCCAAGAGGCTTTGCTCCATTCTACATTAGATATAGTTTATATAGATTTAGATTAGAGATTATATATACCTTATAGAGCCACAAGGGGAATTCAAGAACAAACAAACAAATCAAATTGTTTATTTAATTGCGACCATGTTCTGCAGGATAACATAACCATGACAAAGACATAAAGCACGAGCAACTGATATAAATATTGGTTGGATGTTTGCGGCGTGTGGGGGAGGGGAGTATTTAGACGCTATTCGCAGAGACTTTAGTAACGTCATTGATTCTTTTAAGCTCAGGGATTCTATTCGCTCAATTTGTGATCCGCTGTATAAATCCTTAAATCCTCCCTCCTGTTCCTTCTTGCACTAAGGCAGAGGTAGCGGTCCTACTGATGGGTTGTTGCCCTCCTACCGCCTCCTCCACATCTCCTGATGTACTGGCCTGTCTCCTAGTAGCGCCTTCATGCTCTGGACACTAGGCTGACAGACACAGCAAACCTTCTTGCCACAGCTCGCACTGATGTGCCATCCTAGATGAGCTGCACTACCTGAGCCACTTGTGTTTGTTGTAGACTTCGTCTCATGCTACCACTAGAGTGAAAGCACCACCAGCATTCAAAAGTGACCAAAACATCAGCCAGAAAGCATAAGAACCGAGAAGTGGTCTGTGTATTAGTAAATCGTTCGCAAATTTGCTGAAAATTAAGAGTTAGGAGTATGTACCAATCCAAAAACATTTATTTGTATGAAAAAGTCATTTTAATTATTCCACAAACTATTATTTTTATTTAATAAAATGATGTGGTGGACAGCACCGACAATCATAAATCAGTAAATAAAAAAAGTTTCCAAATATAAATGAATCGAGTAATCTCATAAATTGACTTGCTTGTAGCCTAGTATTTAATGTTTTGTCCCCCTCCAGTTTAACTTCATATTCCTGTACTGTGATTTGGAGTTTCTTCATACATGAGATTACTTTTGTAGTTTTCCAGCAATGTCAAAAATCAATAAAACAGGCTTCAAAGGAGAGCCAACCACAGCACAGCTTGTTACCTTCTACACAGATCATGGTGTGTCAACAGCTATTGTCTGTCATTCATCAACTCAGTGTCTTTCAGCAGGGCTTGTCCATGCCTGCTGATCAATAACCTTTTATGTTGATCTTTCTAAACAAGCAGAGTGTGAGACATCAGTATATGCACAGGACAATTTCAACCAACTTCAAACCTCCAGTCAGAATTGTGGCGGTACGGAAAGCAAACTGCTATCTTGGCATGTTCAGCCTCATTTGACTTGTCCTGTGCTTCAAGATGTGGTCAAACTTGAGAACTCTGATCTGGCTCTTTCTGGCTCCACGTTTGTTAAAAACAACAGCTCTGATTTCACAATGCACTTTGCAGAAGGTAAGTGTGTTTAAGCTTTAAAAAAGGGAAGATTTATGACCTTTATTTTAGAACGTTTACAAATATTAGAATCTTTTAGATTCAAATGTATAGGACTTTCACTTGGTTCTAACATAAGCATACTTATAAAAATAAATTAAATAAATGCAAGCAATAACATAATACTACTGATAAAAGGTTTGGGGTCTATTATGCTCACCAACGTTTCATTTATTTGATAAAAAATATGGAAAAGCAGTAATATTGTGAAATATTATTGCAATTAAAAATAACTTTTATTATTTGAATAGATTTTAAAACATTTATTCCAACTAATGAACAAATAATATACTGATTTGAAGCTCAAGAAACATTTCTTCTTATTATTAGTGTTGAAAAAAGTTGAACTGTGTAATATTTCTGTGGAAAACATAATGTGTAGTTTTTTAAAAGAACAATAATACAAAGAAAATAATAAAACAAAAATGTTATTGTGTATATATTTTTATTGTGTATACTGTCATTTACTAAATGTATTGAACTTTGCCTATTGTTAACATTTCTGGTATTTTTGTGCAATATACCATTTTTATTATTTGATAAAATCTCATTTTATTTATATTTGTTTTTTATTCCTCAGGATTTTTTAGAGTCGCTGAAACCTCAAGATTTATTTTATTATTTTGATACCATTTCCATTAAATCAGGTGAGTCTGATTCACAGGTGTTGAGAGATACTAGTCACGAATAAAAAGTCAGAAGGTTCACATATAGGCCAGTAGGTTCATAAACACAAATGAAAGTTTTAAAACACTTGAAAAAGTCAATGTCTTAACATGTAAACACCCTGACATTGGTAGTCTGTTCTTTTCAGTGCCTCACTTTGAGCTGGTCTGGGTGAATTGCTCGAGGAATGAGTCTTTCAGAGGGCTATGGAGGTGTTCGTTTCACAGTGAAGAAGAGACATTTGAACTGGGCCAGCACAGAGATGAACAACCCGTGTCCTGTCCCACGAGTCTGGAGATGGTGATCAACTCAACGATGAGCATGGTGAAGAAAAGGGAGGATATGTGCTGCGAACAGCTGAAGTTACTGAGACCAGCACATACGAGAACTCTTCTCCCCATCTGCCATGGAAAATTAGTAAGAAGATGCTTTTTACTGTGCTGTCCAAAATGCAAAAGACAAATTTCTAATTATTGTCTGCATTTGTCCCTCAGCAAGGTCTGATTCAGTCAGGGACGAAGAGGCTGTATATTTGCCCGGTGCTTCAAAAACACATAGACCATGTGAAAACGCTTACTGTGGATTTACCTTCTGGTGTACCTCACCTGCTGTTGACCCGAACATTACCAGTGAGGACACGTCTTAAACAGCCTAAAAGTGAGTGAACATTGTACTTGGTAAATATTCACAATGTACAGTACCATATCATTGACCTGAACCAGTGGTCTAAAGTCCACAGCAATAAGTTTCGCAGGTGAGCTTGTCCATATATTCAAAATATTGTTCAAGTCAAGTCAAATCAACTTGATTTATATAATGTTTGATTGTTTCAAATCAATTACACAGTTGAAAGTAACAGAGCCATTGATGGATGTATAGTACCAGTAGGTGGAGACAAGTCACTGACAATTATTTCTATGTAAATATATTTAATATATATTTTCTGAAATATATGCATGTATGTGTATGTATTAATATGTACATAATAAATAAACACAGAGCACATACATATATTATGTAAACAAAAACATTTATTTTGTATGCGATATTACAAAATAATTGTATTGTATTGTAATCATTTAACAGGACTAGACCAAAGACATACTATTTATTTCAAATACTAGTTTTTGCCTACTACACAAGAAGGAAGTAGGCATATATGGAAGCAGGGCTGAGAAATTTAGCAGAGCAAAAACAGACAACATAAAGATCAATATTGAATCTAAAAGGGGTCGAAAGTTACTTTTTTTATTTAATGAACTGTTATATAAAAAAATCACACTCAAAATTAAGCTGCTGTTTGTATATGTAGTATCCTATAATCTTCTAAATGTTATACTAATTTCGAACTTCTATTATCTTATATAACCTCAGTTGTTTCAGACATGCTGTTCACATGATAAAATATCATTGATACTTTCATTAACTGTGTGATCTGCATCTGTCTCAGGTCAGTTCAGATTACGGCGAACACCTCTGGGGTCAGAGGTCACACATCTGGAGCTAGCAGTGGTGGTGGGTCCAGATGTCTATGATGTTCACAGGCAGGACACTGAGAGATACATCCTAACCAACCTCAACATCGTATGTGTGTTTAATCTACATTTTCAGTTAAAACAACCAAAACAACCAAACAACCACTTTTGTTTAAGCATCTTTTCTACTCTTGCAGGCTTCTGAGCTTCTGAGAGATGTTACTCTTGGTGCCAATATAAGAGTTCATCTTGTTCGAATGGTCATTCTCACAGAGCCGAAGGTAAAGATAACTATTTTACCTAATGCTGTGCATAACAACTATTATATTAAATTAAAAGGACAATAAAGTCTGTTTTAATCCACAGCCAGACATCCAGATCTCTGAAAACATCACCTCCTCTCTAAAAAGTGTGTGTGAGTGGGGTCAGAAAGTCAACCCTGATGCTGACACCGACCCTTTACATGCAGATCTGCTGTTATACATTACCAGGTGTGGATTTAAACCATAGAGAGCACTCCTAATTAAGGGAACATTCTGTGTTTATGGTATAAAATAATTGCAAAGAGCCATTTTTATATATAAAATCAAATGTAATATATTATATGAAGTGCAATTCATGAAGTACCAGAATATCAATCACTTTTATTTATATAGCGCTTTTAACAATACAGATTGTAGCAAAGCACTGAACATTATCAAATAGGAGAAGAGTGATGGTAATGTATAATGACAAAATTAAACTAGTTATTTATTAAATGCAGAGATGTTCTCTGTAATCAAAACAACGATAATCACTAGAAATTAGATGCCCCCCAACTAAGCAAGCCAGAGGCGACAGCAGCAAGGAACCAAAACCATGAGAGAATAGAGAAAAAAAAAGCTTTTAGAAAAAAGAAACCAGGCTTAGTTGGGGCCAGTTCTCCTCTGGCCAGACGCCCAGCACCTAATTTCCAGTTCACAGATCTCTGATGACAGGGCTCATCTATTTGTTCTGGTCTGGAAGATTATCTCTTTGTGCTTATACACCATCTGATCTGGATACGGATTGAGAAACAGAATAATATTAAAATAATACATTTACTTGACTTGACTTCTTTTTATGATTTAACGAGTACCTTCTGTGTTAAGGGGAGTGTTCCCGGTTCTGGCTGATCTAATAAAAGCAGCCTAACAATCCTTTATTGGATTTGATTAAGAAGTATGTATTAGTGTGTTAAGTATAAGCCAGAGTAAAGAGATGTGTCTTTAATCTAGATTAAAACTGACAGAGTGTGCCTGCCTCCTGAACAGTATTAGGTAAATTGTTCCAGAGTTTGCTTTGCTGCAGAATTTAAATCTCTACAAACTCTCAGCAGACCAGCAGGCAGGAGAATATCAATGCATACCTACAGTTCAGTTCCTCTCTTTGACATCATGAAGGTTTGATCTGGTGTTACCCAATGGAAACAAGCTTGTGAGAGGTGTGACCCAGCTGGGCGGAGTCTGCTCCAGTCAGTGGAACTGTGTGATCACAGAAGATACTGGCTTTGATCTGGGCATCACCATCGCTCATGAAATTGGCCATAGGTGAGCCTGACAACTATAAAGCTTAGAGAAGAGTTATATTGCCATGCTCAAATGTGTAAAAGCCTTGTTTTGTTTTTTCAGTTTTGGCATAAATCATGATGGAATAGACAACACATGCAGCTCCAGTGGCTTTATGATGGCATCTGACGGAGGTTATAACAGTGTCGATCTCACCTGGTCGCAGTGCAGCAGAACTCAGCTCCACGACTTCTTCAGGTGTCAGTCACATACTGCATCACAGACATATACATCAGTCTAAGACCACTATTAAAAATGCTGCGATTGTGCAGTTTAATTGAGTATTTGCCATGTATTTCTATATCTTTGTTTATTTATCTATTTAAACCTAAAACAAACTCTTATGTACAAATTATGAATAATTTCTTTATATTTTTTTTTCTTTTTTTCCTTTTCTTTTTAATTGAAATATGACATGCTGTGACAGGTTTTGTGAGAGTCACTCTTAAAATTAAGTTCCAATTCTGTCCTGTTCCTTTTTTCATTTTTCACTACCATTGTTATTTATTGCATTTTGTGACATTTGATTTCCATTCAACGTTTGGGGTCACTAGGATTTTTTAAGTAATACGTTTTAGCAAGAATGCATTACATAAATGATAAAATATGCACTATAATGTACTAGATAAACATTAATATAATTAAATTAACATAAAATAATAAAATAAAATGAGATAAAATAAAGAAAAAACCCTGAAATGCAAAGTCATGGATTGCACAAAAATATGTAATAAGCATTACAACTTTTATCAAGCATAATATTCATTACAGCTGTAATCATCATAGAATTTCTGAAGGATCATGTGACGCTGAAGACTGGAGTAATGATGCTGAAAATTCATTCAAAGAAATACATTACATTCTAAAATACAAAACTGTTATATTTCATACATGTTATATTGTTCAGATAAATACAGCCTTAGAGAACGTAAGAGACTTATGTACAGTGTTCTTCATCAGGATGATGTAAGTTGACTGTGTGTTGACTGTGTGTGCAGTGCTGGGAAGGCGGAGTGTGTGAAGGATGTGCCGGTGCTGGGTGGATCACTGCAGGACTGGAGGCCTGGTCTCTTCTACGGAGTGGACGATCAGTGTCGTATAGCGTTTGGCAGCTCGGCTACTGCTTGCTCGTTCACTAATGGTGATATGGTGAGTAAGAATGACCCCCAGAAGACTAACTATTAGTGTAAATCATCAAAGAGCATCATACTAAAACTTTAAAGACCTGTAATTACTTCAGTTCTCTGTTTCATGTGGACATATATTATATATTATATTCTAAAATATATTTAATTAATGGTTTTAAATGGTTCATATTTTGGTTTTGGGAGTCTTAAACATCAGCAACATGATTGCACTTTCATTTTCTTATAATATGCATTTATTTTTTACATGATTTTTCAAGGACTCCATATAAATAGCATATAAATAGAACACAATAGAACAATGATTGAATTACTGTAGGTCTTTGATCGTAATTTTTATTTTGTCAATGAATATCTCACGTAGCTTTATTTTTTTTTTCTCTGTTATCAAGGCAACCTGTCGTGTTCTGTCCTGCCATATTAACCCTCGTGACCGCAGCTCATGTACTCGTCTCCTTGTTCCTCTCTTGGATGGGACGGAGTGTGGGCCCAGTCAGGTGACGGACTGCTATTGACCAGCATTTATCAACAATAAATCTTTACAAATAATTTTTTGCAGGCATCTTTATATATTCGTGCATTGTTTTCTGGTTATTTGGAAGATGTTTGAGATTACTAGAAAGAAATTTACCATTGTATTTTTCAAATATTAAATGTTTTAGATACTGACTGAAATATGCTTTTGCTGTAGTGGTGTTTGAAGGGCCGGTGTGTGTCTCCTTCTACTTTGGGTTCTTCCATGATGGTTCACGGCTCTTGGTCTTCATGGTCTGAATTCTCTCCCTGCTCACGAACATGTGGAGGAGGAATCTCCTACCGCAAGAGATTGTGCAACAACCCCAGGTGCGAGAGTGACAGTATGACAGGCACAACTTCTCTTAGAAATGAGAGCCTATAGAAAAACAACACTTCTCAATGTACATCAGTGCATTGCGCTTTTTGTGTTTCTGCTGAGAAACCAGTGGTTATATATCAAATAAAATACAGATATATGTATTCATGGTGATATTTGTGTGTTTTAGGCCAGCCTTTGGTGGTACCGTCTGTACAGGACAGGACACAGAAGCTGAACTTTGTAATCGGCAGGTAATAGCCGAAGAGCATGTTTATTCTGGGCCTCTGTAGGTCATGTTAGTCAAAGGAAGGGTTATAGCATCTATACATTGCCTGTAGATTTTTTCTTTTCTTTTTTTATTTGTCGCTAAATGGCATTTATTGTTTTATTGTACGTCCTATTTTACCTTATTTTTCATTAATTTTGTAACACTTTACAATTGAGTTTAAACTCTCAACATTAACAATAGGTATCATGAATACGTAATGAAGACTTTTACTTTGCTACAGTTATACATGTTTTCAAAAACATGTATAAAATATTTTTTCAACATTGATATATTGAGGAAATGTTTCTTGTGCAGCAAATCAGCATATTATGATGCTTTCTCAGCAATAAATACATTTTTTAAATATATTCAAATTGATTCAAACAAATGCAGAAAAGACTTGCTTATGATTGTTTACTAAACATAATTAATAATCTATATTTAAAAAAATATATAAAAAATAGTCAGAATTATGTGATAAAATAAAATCACATTTACCCGTTTTATTTCTTTATTCCATGTTTAAAAATGACACAACTGGTACAAACTTGAATCTTGCTTTTGGACTGTAACTTTTTAAAAATTCATAGGACTTCAGTATTTGAACTGTAATGTTGTTGTAGTGTTCGTTTTCTTGTCAGGATGATGGTTTTGTAAATTGTATTGGATTATAACATAATAAACCAGTAATATTTTAGTATTAATAGTTCCAATTTAAATTAATATTTTATGTCTATGTAATTATTTATTTTGTGAAATTATTTATTTTGTATCCATTAAAATGTTTTAAAAATCCTTGTCTTAACAAACAAAATACGGCATAGATTTTTAAGCAGGCTGTAAACATTTTTAGGATTATATTCATTATTAGCTTTTCATCAACTTTCAAATCCCCTGCAGTTCCCTAACAAACTCTATAAAAAAGCAGAGTTTTGAAAACCCTCACCCAGAGTAATAACAAAGGTAATTTGCGTATATATGTGTTAAAGGTAAAGTAGCAAAAACATCCTGTTTAATGGTCAGACAGTTGGTGAAAATTAAAAAGTTAATACTGTGCAAGAAAGCTTGAAAACATAATATAACTGATGGTTTAGTGACATGTTGTTGTTTGTTTCAGGCCTGCGAGTTGACTCAGCTGGAGTTCATGTCTCAGCAGTGCTCAGCTACAGACCAGCAGCCTCTGTCAGTGTCTCCAGACTCCAGCTCAGTCTACACCTGGATCCCTTCTGTCGGATACAGCTCAGGTGCACCAGTACACATCTTCCTGTTCAGTTGGTCTTTTGTTTTCTCTGTTTTTTACATCTCCCTCTCCCTTCTAGGTGATGCTCAGTGTAAACTGATGTGTCGCTCACGTGAACAGGACTTCATGGTGAGCCGTGGGTCTCAGTTCATCGATGGGACACGGTGTGAAGCTGCTCATATTGTACCACGTGGTTCCATTGCTGCCTGTCTGGGTGGAAAGTGCCAGGTAATGCATAAAAAAAATATGAAGTTTAGTTGTTATTTAGTACACAGCTGTTTTTTTGATGAGTCGTTTAGTAGTTGTCAATAACTACTTAATAAAAGATGCCTCATCTGTGAACTTGAGGCTGGTGCTTTTTTCACACCGCTTGCGTATGTATGAGCACTTGTTTCTACCATGCAATCATTTAAGATAACTGTTTTTTTCTTACAATTGTGAGCATTATATCACAGTACTTTTTTTTCTCTCGACTTGCAAGCTTATTTCTTGCAACTGCTCTGTTCTGACTTTTTTTTTTATTCTAATCTTAGATCATTTTATAATCTAAGATTACATCACAGTTTAGAAGTCTACATCTTGCAGTTCAGATTTTGTCTTTGAACTCAGAGTTTTCATCTCACAATTTATAATTCCTCAAAATTAAAAAATAAAATGAAAAGGTAATAGTAGCTATTTTTCTGCAGTTTCTGAGTTTGTATTTCATTTGCAAGAAAAATAGTCAGAATGATGTGATAAAAAAAAAAAAAAAAAAATTATTACTTTGTTTCATGTTTAAAAATGACTTCCATACTGACTTTCTTCTGTTTCTCTTCTGTACAGTATCCATTAAAATGTTTTAAAAATCCTTGTCTTAGCTCAAAGCAACTTGCTGGATTTTTGTTTTAGCTTATAAAATATTTAATCTCAAATCAATATTTTGTGTCCATTTATGAGGTTGTTGACATGAAATAATTGTAACTCCAGTATGTTTTTGCCCTCTTCTTGAGTAACATTGTACACAGTCCAATAGTTAACGTACAATTTCTCCATACTTCCCGGTTTAGCTTTTTGGCTGTGATGGAGTAATGCATTCTGGGAAGGTGGAGGATGACTGTGGAGTGTGTGGAGGCAATGGCTCCACCTGTCAGTTCATCTCAAACACCTATTCAGGTGGAGAGAGTGGAGGTAAGCAGCGGTCATTCTCAGACATATTGTCCAGTCATTCGCTTTTTTTGAATAATAACCTCTTTCTGTCCGTTGTTTTTTCAAGAGTATGTCACATTTCTCAGCCTTCCTCTGAACACCTCTCAGGTTCATGTGATTAACACGAAGCCAGTTTTTACACATCTTGGTGAGTAAAGCTGTATTCAACAGAATACTATATATATATATATATATATATTGAATATATTGTCATTCCTGTTAGAAGAACTAAACTCCTTTCTTTTCTTTTTTTAATAACACAGTTTAGAACTAAAATTGTGTCATAGGGTGGAATAAAAGGGTTTTGGTTTTGCATCTTAGAGAATAAAACCAGCAGAAGATTTCATTAATAAATAGTTTAGAATAAAAACTATATTCTTTACTATTGTCACAAGCATTAGACTTCATATACAGTACAATTCCAAAATATGGAATAATCATTTTTGCTCACCAAGGCTGCATTTATTTGATAAAATACACGGTAAAAGAAAAATTGTGAAATATTATTACCATTTTAAATATTCTCATTGATGTTTTAATATATTTTAAAATGTAAATAAGTTCTGTGATGCAAAGCTGAATCTGGCCAATTTAAATGCATCAGTCTGGAAGGATTTTTTGTGGCATTTGTTACAATGACAGACATTCAAACTGTATCAGAGTACAGTATGTCCAAAGAAATAATCAATACATTTCAAAAATTATATGAACGAAATGTCCCACTATCTCTTGCAGCGGTGTTATTAAACGACAAATACGTGGTGTCTGGAGATGGAAGCCCAAGCCTGAGCATCACATACCCCTCACCTCTGGAGAAAAGCCCCATAATCTATAACCTGTACCTCACACCTGACCACCTGCCTCAAACTGAAGAGCTCACTATCTCTGGTCCAGTCACAGACAAAATCCACATACAAGTCTGCAGCATCTTTCTCTTTACAGGATATTTGATATTTGTCACAGTTTTGGAATGTTAATGTTACATGATCACTCATTTGTGACAAAAACTATTTATTTGCTATATTTATATTTTCAGGTGTTTCGGAAATACGGGAAAGACTATGGAGACCTTACCACCCCAAACATCTCATACCAGTACTATTCGTCTGAAGCTGTTTCAGCGGAGAGAGCTCCTAAAGGCAGATGGTCAACAGTCATATCTGCCTGCTCAGTGACCTGCGGCACAGGTAACAGCAGTGATGATCTGAGCACATAAAACATGTAATCAGTTTATCTCAAGTGACTACATTATAACTTGGACCATGGGTTATCATTGGTAAAACTTGGTGTAGTTACCATATAAATTATTTTTTGCTCACAAAAACTACAAAAATACGTTTTGTAAGTACAGTTCAGTGCAGTTTCTAACTAGTAGTCTGTAACTATCATATTGTCTTGCCCAGTTTGAGTTCGGTTGCTCTCTGGTTGCTCTCTCTGTTGTAGGCATCCAAAAAATCAGTCAGCACTGTGTGGATGTGCTCACAATGGAGCGTCTGGAGGATGAGCTCTGCAGTTCATCCACTCAAACACCAGATGAGCTGCAGCCCTGCTCCATGCCTGACTGCCCACCCAGGTGCCTTTCAGTCTTTTACATTCATATTTTGCCTTGAAGGAATGATTGCCATTGCAAGCATACCAGAACAATACATAAACTACATGTAAATATACATGTAAATACAATATTTTCAAAATGTATACTGTATTTATATATACTGTTATATACATTTTTGACAACACTATAAATTATTGAAGCCCGTTTCCACCACTGAATAAAAAACAACTTATTTCTGGCAATTCCAAGTTTACATTTTACAATTCAGACAGACTT
Source organism: Enteromius unitaeniatus (assembly GCA_032359435.1). Taxonomy (NCBI): domain Eukaryota; kingdom Metazoa; phylum Chordata; class Actinopteri; order Cypriniformes; family Cyprinidae; genus Enteromius; species Enteromius unitaeniatus. The sequence goes on along the minus strand of JAUMHI010000046.1, from coordinate 14,183,752 downwards.
TTTTTCTCATAATTCTGAGTTATAATGTCAGAATTGTGAGATATAAAGCCGCAATTCTGAGAAAACTTTATAACTCTCAGTTGTGAATTTATATCTCACTATTCTGAGGAAAAAAGGAAGAATTACAAGACATAAATTCAAATGTTAGAGTTGTGACTTTATTCGACTCAATTGTGAGATATGAAGACAGAATTCTGTGATATAAAGTCGCATGTCGGATTTTATAACTCGCAATTGCAGATTTATATCATACATTTCTGTTTTTTTCTTTTTGCTATTGGGACTTTATGTCTTGCAATTCTGACTTTATAACTCACAACTGCAAGTTTATATCTCACAGTTCTTACAAAAAGTTGTGATTGTGAGATAAAAAGTCGCAATAATCTTTTACATTTTTTATTTATTCAGAGGCAGAAACGGGCTTCCATATTAAATAACATAACACTAAAGTGTAGGACTGCTGCAAGGGCTGAAGGTGTGTATGTGTTGTAGCTGGGAGGTGGATGAGTTTGGACCCTGTAGCGCCCCCTGTGGTATGGGAAAGCGAGTGCGCTCGGTCACTTGTGTTCAGAAGCAGAGTAAGGTGAAAGTGGAGCTCCCTGACATGGACTGTGCACTTGACTCAAAACCCTTAACCATCGAGACCTGCAACCACCAAATCTGTCCTGCCAGGTAATGTAGAAAAGTGTGTGAGAATTAAATGATTTGGCATGTTAGACAGTCTAAAGTTAAAACTAAACACATGAAAAAAATTAAATATTAACTGAAATTCAATAAAATATTAAAATCTTGAACTTATTTTATTTAATTTCGAATTGTATTTATTTGCAATTGCGTTTTTTGTTTAGTTTAAGTGGAAGTACTAAAAAACTGAAACCAACAAAATGACAAAATGAAAACAAAAAAAATG
>JAUMHI010000046.1:14162252-14180657 GCA_032359435.1 Enteromius unitaeniatus | reverse complement strand
CGCCTGGACTTTGACTACTCTTTTGCTCTGCCTCTGCCATTGATGTCAACCGGTGATGACCCTTCATGTCTGTCTACACTCTGTGTGTAAATAAAACAGCTTGCATTTAAATCCGACTGCTTCCTCGCCTCCTCCCTTGTGACACTAGTAAAGACATTTTAACTGTAGATTTTATGCATGTTTATATATTCAAGAAAAGTGTGCTATATATAAAATAATATATAAATGTAAATATTTTCAACATATATACTGTATACATATATACAATATATAAAAAGTATAATTACTTTAAATTTTAATTTATTGTTAAGTTTTTATTGTATTTTGATCAAATAAATGCAGCTTTGGTAAGCATTTATAAAAACATAACCCCCGAGCTTTTGAACAATCTATTATCTAGTTATTCTATTTTATGCTTAATATTGCTCGTTTTAAGCACTCATAGTCTTCTGTCTCTGTGAAGTTAAGGTCATATGAAATTTATAAATTAACCCCTAATTTTAAAATTTTCCTGTTACTAACAATACTAAAGATGGCTGCATACTTTTTTCTTTGACACCTAAGGTCTATATACTGTATGGTCTGTTCTACTGTATGGTCTGTTTTCTTCATATCCAGCAGGTCCATACAGACTCACGTGTAATGCCCCGCTCCAGAATGGTTCCAGTTTATGTTTGGAGTCCAGTGATTGGCCAGTGCTCAAAGACCTGCGGGAATGGTAAGTGAGAACCAAATGCACATGCTGAAATTAAAGCCAACATTTGTGACAGCGTGTGCATCATTTTGCATGTTTACGCAGGATCTCAGCAGGTTTGGTTCTCCTGCGTGGACCACCAATCACGTCTAGAGGTCCCAGAGTTCCTTTGTGATCACTCCAGTAAGCCAGAGATGTACACCCAGCCCTGTAACCCATCAAAATGTCCTGCTACGTAAGCGCTGCTTAAACTCCACTTTCAGTTAGATATGCTTCTTTACATTTACATATGATAAGCACTGTATCTACTTTATCAGGTGGCGCTACATACAGGGGCAGTGCAGTGTGACTTGTGGAGGTGGTGTAGCGAAGAGAGTCCTGTACTGTTCCCAGAGGTTGGAGGGAGCAGACGGAAACAGGGATCTGGTGGTGGAAGAATCTGCTTGTCAGTCTGTGACCAGACCTTCAGAAATAGTAGAGTGTAATACTGAAGCCTGTCCAGCCAGGTAAAGCTGTCAAACATTTTTGAACACGTTTCAGTATTCTCTGTATATCTTCATTCTACCCTAGTTCAGAATAAGTTGTAATGTTGCATACATTTTACTAGGCTGCTTGGAATACTGAAAATATATTCCAATTAATCCCTGTTACACTTTGAAGAGTTTTTCATGTTTTTGCATGATTTAATAAGCTGAAAAATAGCAAAAAGGCCTGTTCTGGGGTGCATTTCCAAATCACTTCGTTAGCTAACTATGTTCATTAGCTCCATTAAACTATTGGTATTGAACAGACAATGCACCTCTGATTGATTAACGGACATCAGCTTAAGAATCAGTACTAAATATTAATAAAAAAGTGCAAATCATAATATACACAACTAAAATTATGCATACAGTAACATTAAAAAAAACAGTTTTCAAATTTAGACCTTGGCATAATTATTTTCAATAGAGATTTTAATTATTTATTTTTTTATGTCAGTTAGTCATCTTAGGATCCAGTTAAAGTTTACCACATGGCTACACAATTTGTTATAACATTAGGAAAATTATTTGATTTTGATCATTCAAAACCAATTTGTAGAGTAAACATATCTGTTACTATGTTGAGTCTAGTATTATTTTAGTATTTTTGCTGGTCTATTATAGTTTTTTTAAATATTTTTGTTGTATTTGTTTGATTTTCATTATGTTTTTAATAATTTTAAAATAAGCCTGATGTTTATTTTGTGTAATTTTAGTTAACAATAATATTAACATTGGTCGGGTCACTGCTTAAAGGAATAGTTCAGGAATAGTAGGAACTATTAACTGTAACTGATGACAGAATTTTCGTTTTTGGGTGAACTATTCCCTTAAGCACTGAATAAATGTATTTTTGGATAAGCTATCCCTTTATTGTCTATTGGCAGTTAATGCCTAATTGTCTTCAATCAAAACCTATTGATTTATCTTATATTAGAGGAGTGGGTTCTTAACTATGAAGTGATTGTGTAGGTGGCAGGCAGGAGAGCAGGGCGACTGTTCAGTGTCCTGCGGGATGGGTGTAGCTGTCAGGAGTGTGCGGTGTGTTCAGTATGAAGGAGGTGTAGACAAGCTCGTGGAGGAAGACCGCTGTAACCACGAAAACAAGCCACCCGTCACAGCACCATGCTTCACTCAAGTCTGTTCGTTCCACTGGGACGTTCATGAGTGGAGTGAGGTAAAGTGCCAGACGACATATGCTAACAACACAGCTGTTTTCAAACAACCTTGAGTCCCTGTTTATAGATGTATTCCAGAAAGTCAGTGCTACTCCATTCCTCATAGTCTCTCTCTGTTCTCTAATGTAGTGTTCAGTCTCATGTGGTGACGGGATCCAGTCTCGGACAGTGTCCTGCATGGGGCCATCCAGCCCTCTTCCAGTCAGTCCCTTTCTTTGCCTCCACCTACCCAAACCCATCACCATCCAGGCCTGCCATAGTCCTGACTGTTCCTCAGCTCAGACCTCCACACCAGAGCCCCAGAGAGAAGAGGGGACGCAGATAACCACACCGGCTCCAGCTGTCAGAATGATGAAGATGAGGAAGAGTTTCTCAGCCATTGCACCTACAGCAGACATGATGAAAAACACAATGAGCATGATAACAGAACCACCACAGACCAGTTAGGTGGCAAGTGTCTGCTAGATCCATATAAAACTGTCAGCCTTGATAATATTAATTTTGCAATTAAATTCCTGGTGTTAATGTTAAAAAATGTAAACACAATGATAAATGGGCTTAATAGAAATATTATTAGTATTATTATGAACTGGTGAACTGATAATAATTATATGAAATTTTAAATTATATTTATAAATCTATATCTATATCTATATATTTGTATATTTTTATCTACATATATAGATACAAATCTGATACTGATACATTTAGATTTTATTTCAGTTAACATTTTATTTCAAGGATTTATATATATATATATATATATATATATATATATAATATATATTTTTTTATCTTTGTAATGGCCTAGGCCTTTGTTAAAAGGAACAGTTCACCCAAAAAAGAAAATTCTGTCATCATTTACTTACCCTCAAGTAGTTCTAAACCGGTATGAATTTCTATGTTCTGCCGAACACCAAGGAAGAAAGTTTGTAACCAGACTGTTTTTTTTACCATATTTTTTCCCCCCACTATTCAAGTCAGTGATGACCCAATACTGGTTACAAACTTTCTTCAAAATATCTTCGTGTTCGGCAGAACAAAGAAATTTATACAGATTTTTGAGTCAATGGTGACAGAACTTTCATTTTTGGGTAAACTATTCCTTTATGTTAATCCAGGTTAAAACTCTGAATATATACAGTCTGACTCTCAAAATGTATGCAAATCGAAATATATATTGTTAGAACTCACAATTATGATCTGCAGTTAGAAATTCAGAGCTTGTAACTATAAATCCATGATTTACATTTACATTTTTATGAATTATGTTGCTTTATATATAGTTATTTAGTTTTATATATATATAGAATTGCATTTCATATTAATATTTCATTTAATTATTTCCTGTTTGTCTCCCTATATGTCATCATATATCATAATAGTGATAATTTATATTATTTATAGTTTCTATTCAATTTGTATATTTTGGATTGTTATTTGAATAGTCAGTTGGATGAATGCAGGGATAAATGGAAAAAAAGCAGTGAGGAGTAAGTCATCTACTCTGGTTTCAGGCTTCTGTGGGCAGCTTTTGCTTCAAGACTCAGGAACTATTGATCTGCGCAATATCACTCAAACGAGGTGTATTATTGCTATTGGTCGACCTCTTGATGAGGTTATTCAGATCAAAATCATTTCCAGCACACTTAACTGCCGGCAGAGTAAGTACAGAGCTACTTTTCCTGACAGCCAGTAATTTGATTCAGTACTAGAATGGTGTGTGTAATCTACAGAGGAAAACATGGCCCTGTATGACAGACTCATCCTGATGCGCCTCTGTGAAAGGATGACCGGCAAAACGCTGAAATCACGATCGAATGTCCTGCTGGTGCGTCAGAGCCGCCTGACCGTCGGGAATGGAGTGCTGCTGTTTTATCAGAGCGTAAAGAACAAAAAAAGCCACCATCGAGGTGTGTTATTACAAACACGGCATTACACTAAATATTTTTGAAATGAATACTGTACATATTTTCATCAAATGTAATATAGATTTTATTGCAAAGGGAAAATTCATCAACTAAAATTCTGTCATCATTTAATTCAGTAAACATAGTAAACCTGACTTTCTTTGTTGTGTAACACATAAGGAGATATAGTAAATTCAAAAGTATGGGCATAGTACACTTTTTAAAAGACAATAATACCTTTATTCAGCAAATTATTCAGACTCATTAAATTGATTAAAATTGACAGTTAAAATTTACGAATAACTATTTTCAACACAACATGATAACATAATAATGATCAGAATTTCTTGAGCAGCAAGTCAGCATATTAGAATGTTTTCTAAATGATCATGTGACACTGAAGACTGGAGTAATGATGCTGAAAACTCAGCTTTACATCACAATAATAAATTGCATTATAAAACGTATTAAATTAGAAATAAGATCTTTCACAATATCGCAGTTTTAACTTAGATTTAACCCTGGTAAGCACAAAACCCCAGATATTTTTTTTTTTCCCAAGTCTCGCAAACATCTTGTGACATCACTGGTAGTGTATCTGGCAGAATCTCCAAATTGCTCTTTTATATAAAGCAAAATTTGTTCAACGGAACAAAGAAAGTCATACAGGTTTGGCAAGGCATAAGGTGAGCAAATAATGACAGAATTTTCATGATAGGATGCAATTAGGCAAAGTAAGCTCATCTGAAATGATGTAACACAGTATGTATTTCACTTCAAGAGTGTGACGTTCAGCTGTTTTCTCCATCTGGACTCATTGAGAATCCGATCAAGAGTGCAGTCACTGCCGCCCCAAACACTCAGAGCTGTCGGGTGTTCATTGACGCTCCGCCTGCTTTCAGGATTCAGATCAGAGCGCTTTCTGTGCTCAACAACACAGATACAAACTCCACATACATACTGGTAAGTCACTGTTAATCCACCCTTTATATAAACAAACACTTTCGTTTAAAACTTTCAGGTCAGTAAATGAAGTAATTATTCTATCTGTAATCTCAAGACTCAACCGGTTCGCATTCACAAAACATAATAGCAAACTTTTTTAGATGAATCAGTGAAAGGCCACATTAGATAGACATTCAGCTAGCATCTAGTGAAAATAAGCAGTCGTGCAAGCACTATTTTAGTACACATTGTGGTTGTAAATGATGCCCTGAGGGTTGAACATAAACACATGTTTATGCTGTGATTCTCTAATGTTTTCTTTTGCTTACCCAGATTCGCGATGTGGATGCCTTGAAGACGACCATCTTCAGAGGGACTCAGCTCTTCCTGTGGAGCTCCTCAGGAAGCAGGGCTGAAGTGGAATTCCATGGGGAGTATCAGCAAATCAAGGGCATGTTCAGGGCAGAGTATTCATACATTAACCCTTCTCAAGAACAACCAGTGTAGACTGCAAGAGAGTCCATGAAGAGCCGGGGTGCATTCAAAAATCAGTTAAAATTTAGCACAGCAAAATCAGAACTGAAGATAGGATTTATTAACTCTGTATCAAAGATCTTATATAATCACATCATTTTTTTCATATCACTTAAAAACAGTTTTTAACTATATAAGTGCTTTGTATATTTATTGTAATGAAAACTAGTTAATCTGTAAAGTGACAATAATGCGTGTCAAGTCTACTACTAATCTATCACAAAATAAATAACTAGCATAACATTTTTCTGATATTTACCCGATTTAGAAAATGTCCATATGGCTCTGAGTTTTAAGTAATGGTGCTACTTATCATTTGTGAAGTTTATAAATAGGCTTCATTTTTATTGCGTACGTTAGTGAACAGACAGATTTTCAAAGGATAGCATTACTAGAAATACTATACGTGCACTCGTGTACTAGAATCAATTATTTTGTCTGGTATTTTTGTCTTGTATTTTTTGAAGAAAGAATGATAAAAATGGCTTTTTACTAACTTGGAGCAAATTCTGTTATTAATTACTCACCCTCATGTCCTTCCATACATGTAAGATCTTTGTTCATCTTCAGAACACAAATAAAGACATTTTTGATCAATTCTGAGAGCTCTCTATCCTTCCCATAGACAGCAAGGATCCTAACACAATTAAGGCTCAGAAAAATAGCAAGGCATCATTTAAATAATCCATGTGACATAATGGGTTCGACTGTAATTTTACGAAGGTACAGGAATACTTTTCGTGGGCAAAGAAAACAAAAACTTCATTAAAAATTCATCTCCACAGCATCTTCCTATAGCACAATTTTGGAGAGTATCACATATGCTGTTCTTTGTCAGCAGCACCATATGTGGATACATCGTTTACATCATTGTGTGCAAAAATGGTGCAATAGGGTGACTCGGACAAGACTAATTTTTTAATAAAGTTGGTATTTTTGTTTTCTTTGTGCACCTTAAGTATTCTTATAGTTTCGTAAAATTACGGTTGAACCACTGATGTTTCTGAGCCTTGATCGTTCTCGGAAATCATTAAAACACACATTCATACCCGAAGGTGAATGAAGATCTTACAGGTTTGGAACAACAGAATAAAAACAGAATGAGTTTGTTTTTCTGGCTGTTCTTGTTTATGTTTGTAGCAGCCTCTTTACTGAAAGCTAAAGTATAAAATTTCTGTGCCACTAAATACCCTGCGAAAAAATAATGTTCAGTGATGTCCAGCGGTTGGAGATCAAGATTAAGCCTCAAACTTGCACTACTGTCACTGTATCAGGCTTGTCAGGTTGCGCAAACAAACAAATCAAAGTTTTAAAGCACCACATAGTCACAATGTTTACACTTTTCTAGGGAATCTGCCTAAAAATTGCTGTTCTTAGTTACTTATAGTCTCTGCATAATGAAAAGTATCACACACGTCACCTTTAAGATATGGAATACCAATAATACCAATGTCAGGTTAATAACACTGAAAGCCTCCAGTCTGAAAGTGTTTCAGTGCTTCTGTGAGAGTTTCTTTCGCCATTAATGAAGTCTCATCACTCACTGGGTCTTAGACACCTGCTCCATAAGAGTCTTAATGTCCAGAAGCGAGTCTTCTAGAAACTGTGACAGTTTTGTGGCGTTTGTTTCCTCGCAGCTATTGAAGGCAGTCACAGCGAAGTTAATATGGTCGTCCATTGGGTTGTAGCAGATACCGTAACCATCAGGAACCATGGGTCCGAAACACATAACACAGTCTGTCTTTGATCCAACCTAAAAAACAAAGAATTCAATCACAACTTACATGTAAATACTGCATTTCGTAACAACAGCAGATAGATTTGCACAGTATTCAAACTCTTAAAGGGTTAGTACACCAAAACATTTTAATTAGTCTGTGCTTTACTAACCCTCAAAGCATCCTAGGTGTATGTGACTTTCTTTTTTCACTCCAATCCAATGGGAGTTACATGATTTTTTTCCCTTGCTCTTCCAAGTGTTAGAATGGCAGTAAGCGGGGGGTTTCTCTTTAACAGTCAAAAAACACATAAAATAAAATGTGCACATCCATTTTGTAAGAAAAATATTATTTTTTTTTTATTATGAATAAACATGCTTTATTTTACGTGTTTTGGACTGTTAAAGAGAAACACTTGCTTTCCTTTGTTTGGAAAATGCTTCAAACGCTTGGAAGAGCAAAGAAAACAAATGTATAATTCAGATTGGATTCGCCTGAAAGAAAAAAAGTCATATACAGTCATTTACTCTAGGAGTATAACATGGGCAAATTTTTATTTCTGGGTGAACTAACTTTTTAAAGGGACAGTACACCCAAAAAACATTAGCAAATTCCTCATTAAATTTATTTTGTTTTGGAATGCAAAAAAAAACTGGCTAGCTAAGCAAGCTTTTTCGTCTGCAGGTCACCTGTCATCCCCTCTGTCATGCTTTTGTGCAGCAGTAGTAGATGCAATAGGGTACTAAATCACTTACTACTTTTGAATAAGAAATAACTTTATGACGGATATTGTTCTGTGTAATGTGTGTAAAATTAATGTAATCCAGATGTATTATGTTCATCGTCTTGTCATTCTCCTGTGATCTACAGTACCAGTTGCATCATAAAACCTCATGGAAGTGTCAAATGAATGTGTGCTTCAGAATCGCTCCAGAAGTTGTAAAGTTGCCACAATGGCGCAAAATTTCGCAGACAAGTTCATTGTCAATAAACATGTCAAAGCAGCGACTTGAACTCACTGCAAAATCTGTATGGAAAAATATTTTTTTCCTCAAGCATGATTCCTCATTATATGTTTCCTATTAAAATTACTGGATTTTGCTAAACAGTGGTAAATATGAATGGTAAATGTGATGTTGCAACACCTGTAATTCCAATACAGCTGTGAACAGAGTTTGTGAACAATCCTTTTTTTTAACTGGAGCTGAAAGCTGTTGCAGCAGATATGACAGATGTCATCTGGGAAGCATTCACTGCGAACTTGTCAGGTTTATGTATCTGTTGTGCTAACTATATCAAAGGGCATCAACTAGGCAGAATAACTTGCAAGGTATTACATGACAGTGAGACAAAGGGGCCTTTAAATTGGAAACAAAACAAAAGCACTATATTTGAAGTACCATGTAGACTCTAACAGAACCATAACCACCAGGACAAACCTCATTATCAAGGCCTATCAACAAAGAGAGTAGAATAGATACACTAGAAGAAGGTACTATTACTATATCTATATTTTGGGATTCTAGCAAGCATTGTGCTATTATGGCAAAGACAGGTTAGCACCTATGCTAGTACACAATAACCGTTCTGAAGGATCTCAATGTTACGAGCAGCTTAAGTCTATTTGCAGCAAGGTCCCTGGGAATTTGTTTTTCGAACCTAACACAATGTAAAGCAGGCCAACTATGCAAGCCCGTAAAATGTAAGAAAGCGCTGCAGGTCATTTCATATGCAAAGAGGTTAGCTAATAATAACAGAGGTTATTTACATATGACGTCTTAAAGGTACAGTATCAAAAATAAAAAACAAGCTTGTTAAGCTGTGGTTTTGTAAAACTAAATTACTGTTTTTGGAGAAAGTAACCTTGACTATTAAGGTATTGTATGTAAATTGTTACTTTATTATGCTGTCTGTCATTTTTGACTTTCGATATATTGAAAAAGAAATTATTAAAAGAGAATATAGTTAAACAAAGTGGCAATAGCGTGTATTAATTTCTGAGTAACACTTTTATTAGTGCTAATTAAGCACATATCAGTCTGAGTTTACAAACCTGACTTGTGTAGAGATTAAAATGTGTAGCTACAGCAAACGACGTGTCCATGAAGATCTCAGGTAAAGATGTCAGATCTTCAATGGCAATCATCTTTAGACCCAGCATGTGCCTCTCTATACCCTGTCCATGGATGGCCTGATGACAAAGGAACCAAAACTGGGATCAGGAGGATGCAAAAAGTGTGGCACAATTGTAAAAGCATCAATGCAATAAAATAAAAACTTAATGTTTATCATATTTATTGAGATTTCTTGGTATCATAACAAATGTTCACCATATGTGTGTGCTCTCTGTGGACTTTGGTGGCCTTTTCGAGTAGTGCTGCTTTCTCGCTAATCTGCAAATGTGAAATTGGAACGATGCAGATATAAATAATGCATACAAATAATACTCAACAAGCTTACTCAATTGAGAATGCTACTAAAATGTGAACTTGTACATGTTTTGATGGGTCATCCATGGCCTTTGTGAACTGGAGCGATGCAGTGGTGGTGGATCGAACGGCTTCTGTTCTGCCCAGTTTAAACATGCGTAAGGAGGTGCTTTCATAAGCTGGACAGCAGGTCTGATACATCCTAACATAGGAACAAATCAATCATCAGTGGACTGATTATAGGCAAATGTAAGTACATTGCATTTCTCGTCAGTTAATATTCTTTGAATACCGAAGAGCACAATGACACCAAAAATCCCCATACCTTGTAACACTTTAATTTACTTTAGTTTTCTAATTACAGTTTTTTTTTTCACATGCAACTTTCCTACTTTGTGAAAACATTAAAAAACTCATTAAAGTTGGTCATCACATTAGTAATTTTAGCAAAAATTCTTTACTTACTGAATGAATTGCATTTTGTGTTTTAAAGGCAAGTATGTAATTTATATGCCAGTAATATTGTTTTCAAACCTCCTTTGGTTATTTAAGTACCTATACAGGTAGTGGTTTGATCCAGAAGTAGACTTGTCTGGTCACTCAAACAATCAGAGCTACAGTGTTTACACTCTTTGAAGAACTCAGCCTACAAATTTTTTACTTAGTCAGTAGTAGTCAGTTAGTTATATTTATTCATAAAGCACTTTTAAAAACAACAGCTGTTGGTGGCCAAAGTGCTGTACAAAATAAAAACATACCAAAATACAAAAGTAAACAGAACACAGCAATAGATACTACACTACAGTTATGCCACTGTGCTTACTTGTGTCCATATGCAACAGTAAATAAGAAGAGACTTAAAATCAGCCTATGTTCACATCTTATATGGTCTTACATTACTCTTTACATGAAACTAAATCAGAAGAATTTTAACATGAAATTACATACTTGACCATTAAAGATGTTGACAAGAAGAAATGTGGTATAAAATTCTCTTATCCGAATAAGAGAAGCTATTGGGATGTGAAAAAACACTAACTGAAGGACGAGAGATTTTAGAGGTAGAGACGAGCAGAGGTTTTAGTGCTTATTCTGCACTAGGATGTCAAACTCACCTGTAGTATGCCAGCTGCAGAGCCATCTGAATAAATGCATCTGGACTCATTTTATGAGACTTTGGGAATTTTCTTCCATAGTTTGTAAAGTTGAGCACTCGGACATCCAGTTCATGCACCATTCTAGACAGAGGATACAAGAGGGTTACAGAAGTGTAATATTTATATAATACAGGTAAATCTTGATTTAAACACCATTATTACGGTTTGAAATGTGCTCACATGTTCATGTTTTGTTTGGCTTTCTCAATGTCCTTCTTGATTTCTGGTGTGATGTTGAATCGAAGCTTTTGTGGCATAGGAAGTGGAATCATGGGAGTTCGTATCATCTCAGTTCTCTTCCTGTTACAAACATGTTGCACGACATATTATCTACAACCTTTCTGGCAAACAATACTTTCCCAAAAAAATAACAACTATTAATCTATTTCAATATACATTAAATATTCAAGTAACAACCTATTGATGGCCTTATGTTTAGGGAAAGCATATTATTATTATTATTATCATATTGTTTTATTTTTTTACTATTATTTATTAGCGGTGGTTGATTGTGCATTTAGATTATTTAGATTTGGATTATGGATATTATATAACACTCCCTTAAAATTAACAAAAATTACAAAAATTGGCTTATCAGTATTGGTAAATACCTGTTTTTTAACACATTTATAGTGTTTACTAAACTTTTTTAAAATAAAAAATTTTATTAATCTAAAATTTACAGTAAAGAGTAAAGTACATTTAACATGCTGACAAATGTTGTTAAATGCTGTTCTTTTGAACTTTCTATATATCAAAGAATATTGAAGAAATGTATCCATGATTCAACAAAAGTATTAATCAACACTGTTTTCAACACTGATAATCAGAAATGATTCTTTAGCAGCAAATCAGCTTATAAGAATGATTTCTTGAAGATCATGTAGCACTGGAGACTGGAATAATGATGCTGACAATTCAGCTCTGCATCAAAGGAATAACTTTTATTTTATTATATAAAATACAAAGCGGTTATTTTAAATTGTAATACTATTCCACAGTATTATTGTTATCAAATTACATCAACGTCAACGATAAAAACATAAAAAATAATCCAAATAATTCCAAATTTTGAGTTTTAATGTAAAGATTTTTCTGCTGAAAATTATTATTAAACATACTCATTAAGAATTAAACATCATATGCTTACATATAGTCAACAACATGGTCCACCAGGAAAACAATGGGAGGTCCTTCAGCCGGAGCATGCTCATAAGTGAGTCCACATGATCCGTCCTCTCCAACTATGAACTGTGGGATACAGAAAAGAGTGGGGATACAGAAGACATTCTCTATATATCTGTATTCCTATCTACCTTAAACATACACTGGATTTAATGATCATATATGTACTACGCCATAAAATGCATGACAGTAACCTGCAGTGTTTTGTCAAACCAGCGGTTCCCACTGTTCCAGCGACTGCCTCCACCATGGAGCATCTGAGCCGCCACCTTGTTATGGTACATCTCATCTGACACGCGTGGCATTGGAGCGTCAAGACACACTGTGAAGATGCTCTTCTGGATTGCCCTCACTGACTCTTTATTTGTCTTGTCTGGAACAACACAAAGATGAGTGGCACAGGAAAAGAAACACCATGTCCACCAACACAATGGCCATTACTGAATAATTCACATGAGCTATAAAGTGGAAAAATTACACTGGGTTCACAGGTTATGCACAGTTGCACAATCCTTTATTAGAATTTAAAAATAGTATGTTAAATGGCATGTTAAAGCATAAATTTAAATAAATGTCAGATCAAGCTCATTAAGGGAAAAAATATTTTATATAAAATAAATATTTAACTAACTATTATAAAAATTAAAATCGCAATAAAAAAGCCATATGCTTAAATAATGTGTTATAAATTGGAAGTTGAGATCTCAAAAATTGAGGTTCCTTTGAGATGCTGTTTAGGCAATATATAAAAAATAGCCACCAGGTTACATCCAAACTCAATCATAATTTTATTCATGTATTTTCCTGTCACAAATGTATACATTTAAATGAATTTTACATATGCAAAAACAAACAAACATGTTTTCTGATAGCTAGCCTATCAATAAGAAAATCAATAAAGCCTTGTTCAGACTAAGTCCAAATACGATTTTTGTGCATATCTGACAGCACAATATGCTGTGTACAGCAAATATCATGAAATCAGAATTCAACTCCATTTCAAGCTACCTTTATATGTGGTTTGAAACATTTTTAATCAGATTCTAACTGGACACACAAATAATCAACTGAATCAGTCTGAATAAGGTTGAATAGGTTTTCTGTCCGCTCTGATAATTGATGAAAAACCCAGCATTCAATTTTTCAATGAACTAACCCTTAATAAGGTTGTTGTAGGCCTTGCCCCAGGTGTTACGGTGGTTGGAGGTCAAGATGCCAACTGGCTCTTTATTGGTCTGAAGGGAAGAGTTCCAGATCTTCTCCAGCTGAACATAGATCTGATCTACGGTCAGCGGTGAACCATCGCTGTTGTATACATCCAGAACAAAGAACTGGGGAATACAGCGATAAACAGATGTTTATATATATGTGTATATACATATATATATATATGTACATCTTTCTTAATGTTATCTTACTGCATTTCACTTCAATGTCTCTGGCAAGTATGAATCAAACCCAAAGCTCCAATTTATACACCTTATTTTAATATCTATCTTATGGTGTGATTTAAAGTTTCCCTTTCTCTTTGGAGTTTTACAAGATATTTGTGCACAAAGAAGATCCCTGAATTGGCAAAGTCTTAAAACCAAATATATTTCAAGAGATATTTCAAGCCTTGCTAAAACGCCCCAACTTCTCACCACATGGTGTGGGATAATTTTCATGACACCACCCAAATGTTTACACAAAGAAAGAAGACCGAACTATTAATCTTGCTGTAGTGTTGCTGTGGGCGTCATGTTCGGGAGACAGTGTGTTGTTCTGAAAGTGGTTCCAGAACAACACTAAACAGTTGAAGCCAAACATTAGTGCATTTACGGAGGACTGACTCCTAAGCCTGACAGAGCAGCCTATGCTAGCTGTGAACAGAGACTATAAAGTGAAGCAATTCTAACTCTGCAAGGACAGTCTGGTGCTTCTGACTCACAATCTTTAAGTAAGTTACATAATTATGAATGCACTAGTATGTAGTGCAAATAGTTTTACTGTTTACTGTTCTTTTTTTAGTTATTTTGCGTCTAATGAATTAGACCCACCATAAGGCCCATCCACACCAATAACGATAACTATAAAGATAAATATAAAGATAACGATATTAGCATCCACACCAGCGAATAATGTCCATTTATTCTAAGCGCATGTGCGCCTGCCACTTTAAATTCTCGAACTCATGAGAACCGGATGGATTCTAATTGGCTGTAAATGTTTGTATCGTTCATCAGCTGGAAAATACATTTCTGGAAGTGATTCAATGATATAGTTTCTCTGTGCCTTTATCATTGTAGTTACGGTGTTTTGTGTGCTGTTCTTTAATATTGAGAACGTTTTTTGAACTATATTTTTATTGTTATTTTTATAGTTATCGTGCTTGGTGTGAATGGGCCATTACACATTTATAGAAAATAGTGTTGCAAAATAATACTGTAGTAATCATTTGAAAACAATAAATTGTCAAAGCTGAACCCTCATACAAATATTTATATTCAAACTAATCGACTTAAAGGTTTGAATTTATAAGATTCTTGCAATTTTTTGAAAATCTCTTATCCTTAATGCTATAATACAGTCAAACAGTAATATTGTGAGGCACCTGAAAGTTGTGGACCACAGTGATGTGGGTAGGAGGGGTCTTTCCAATAGCGTAGTTCACCACAGTGTCTCTCTTGGGTCCAGGGATCCGGCATGAAGTCAGCACCTGGTAATACTGGTCCATGCACAAAGGCTTGCCACCCAGATATTCCACAGGGATTGTTTCACTAGGCCACAGTAAAGAACGTTCATTAAAACAAACTGATACATCCTGAACATGTTATAGTTGCTTAAGAAATTAATAAAAAACTCACCTATCAATCATACTTTTGAAATCCAAAACCCCAGCAATGAGTTTAGCAGCAAACCTATAATCAAGAGAATGCTGGGATTATTAAACCTGAAAGGCCTATGAAAACATATGCCACTTTAGGGAAAATGGGCACACAGGTCAAAAAGACTGACTTCTCAATGAGTAATTTTTTATAACAAATGTTTTCATTCACACTAAGGACTGTCAGTCTGAAACATATTGTTAACCTGTGGCTGAAAAAGGGCAGACTATAGATATCAAGTAGCAGAGGACAAGATGGTAATGTAAACACAAGTAAAGTTTATTTATCATGGTGGTCTTCTATAACCTTATACTACCCTATTTAGTAAACATACTGTTAGTGTATGTCTGCCTAGAAATAGCATGTCACTATAGGTGTTGACTGGTCAGATATAAGGGCAAATCTAAAAAAGGAACAAGGCCAAATCTGAAGTGCAAATCCCTTTGAAAAAAACAGTGCAAAGCCATGAGTAGCACATAGGCCAAAAATAACCAAGTAAAGTGAGAACTCTGTGTAAAGGTCGATATGAAACTTAAAACCCTGAAATCTGAAGACATCTCTAAAGTCAATTTGGAAATAATTCAATACTCTTTGCTTTTCAGTAATATAGCCACATACATACCACCTTGCCAAAAAACATTGCCTTCTGGATTTTATTTAAGCAAATACTTAAGATACTAGAATTGAATCATTATTGCAGTGATTAATATGTTTCTGGCATGTCGTATGTTTGCCAGCAGATCTTTTAATTCAGATCCAATCTTGGCACTGTCATCCTGGAATATGACAATGTGTCTTCCATCATGGTTGTTTAAGAAATTAAAAGAACTGCATAATTTAGGGTTAACAAAACTAGAAATGATAGTAACATATCACTGCAATAATGATCCAATCACAAACACTTCAGTATTTGCTATTTAACTCCAAATGGCAGCCTTTTTTCTTTTTGGCCAGGCAAGTGTATATGTGTAGTCATACTTAAGGCTATGGTGATAGTTCATGAACATTCCTGATTCAAACCCCTTGTGTGAATCAGGAACGTTCAGGAACTATCACCACTTTGCTCTTGAGCAATGACCCTTAACCCATGCCTAATGCCTATCAGGGGGATAGCTCTCATAATAAGTGTACTATTAGTCACTCTGGACTCAAATATTGGATAAATAATAAAATTACAATGTCATTCAAAAGTTTGGGATTGGTAAGATCATGTTTGTTTCCACCACTGTAACAGAGACTTTTTAATCTCACAATTAACAGAAATCAGAATTGCGAGATATAACAGTTATAGCTTTTTCTCACAAATCTCATAATTCTCACTTTATATCTTACAACTGTTACTTCATATCTTACAATTAACTTTTTCATTTTTCAATTTTTAGATAGATCAGAACTGACATGAAGAAAAGAGAGGGGGGATGGAATTGGGAAAGATCCTCAAGTTTGAACTCAGGATGGCTATAGTGTAACAGAGCGCTGCACCAACACCTTTTTTATTCATTTTTTCAATAGGCCTACTTAAATTTACTCAATTAAGTCTCGTTCCCCAAAACAAAAGTAACTATTGTTACCCACCTCATTTGTCCCTGACGGTCTTCGAAGTGCATTTTGGGTAAAACGACCCCTGGGCTTGTGTACATCGCCACAGGCATTCGAGAGTCTAGGTAGGCTGACTGCATCCACCAATCAGAGAGCTGTGATGGAGGGAGTCATTGGAATATTCAGAGTAGTAAAAAGTTTAATACACATGCAAAATAACAGCACTGTGTACTTAAAAACTTTGAATTGTTGAATTCTTCAGAGGTGAACAGTAGTGAAGTATTTTTAAATAAATGTTAAAAAGTATCTGTACTTCATTAAAGTTTTTTTCTTGGGAAAAAAAATCTTTTTTATTTCTTTTTACCTTTAATACTTAGGCACATTAAAAATTTAATACTTTTGTACAATATTTATAAAATAAGTATTAAATAATATTTAAAATGAAAGGTAGTTCTCATAAAACCCTTTGAGTCATGTTTTTACATAATTTTTAACGGGTAGGTTTAGGGGATTGGGTTGTGTGGTCTTACAAATTAATTGGCAGGTTTCCAATAAAAATATAAAAACCAAGACAAAGCTATGCAGTGTCCGTGTGAATGTTTGAACAATGATTATTAGTGGAATGGGCTGTGAGGTAAGGGGCACCGGTAAAATCTTGCCTAGGGCAGAAAATTGGCCAGGGCTGGCCCTGATATTACGCTTTGAATGTGTGAAAAAATTCTAAAGAAAAACACTATAATTTTTTACATTTTCTAAAGACAAATTAATCAACGAATTATTTTTATTTATATAGCGCTTTTAACAATACTGATTGTATAGAAGAACAGAGTGATGGTAATGTATAATGACCAGATTAAACTGTTTATTTATTAAATGCATAGACGGTCTTTGTAATCAAAACGACGATAAATCACAAAAATTAGGTGCCCCCAACTAAGCAAGCCAAAATACTCTGATAAAAGTACAGACACTCAATTATAAAGCATTTTTAAACTCTTAAATTGGTGCAGCATCCCATTTTTACCACAACTCGTCTCTCCAAAGCCCTGCATCCACAGATATGTCATCAACATAACGTAAATGATACATCATCCATCAGCAGCACTATTTAATGAGTGGTATTAAAATAATTACATTTGAAATTATTTACATTTCAATTATTTATTAGTAATAATTTAATAGTATTTGGATACCATAGAATTAAGTTATTATTAGTATGATAAAAAATAAGTGACGAAATACAGTTATAATTATTTGTCCTTCTGAGACCCAGCTATGGAGTTTTTGCATCTGAAGTGGACTTATTTTACTATATTTTAATGAATTATGTGTCACAGTATTGTTGTTTGGAAGTCTTACCGTCGCCCCTCCTTCTCCTTGGTCTTTAAACATGGCTGACATTAATTTAGTAATAAAATTGTACATCCTTATGAAATGTGATAACATTTTGTACTTAGAATTTTAAATCTGAATAATTTTCAAACTGTTTGTCATAAATGATCTCATTAAAATATTATGGGGTTTCAAATCAAAATACAACTTCCTGTTATGAAATGTATTTCATACAGGCAGGTTTATTATGTATTTTGGGAGACAAAACAATTTAATAGGAAAACAAAATATATATTAATACTCTATTAAATAAAATACATTTTTATGAAGATCTGTCAAATTTCTACTCTCGTTATTGCACTTCTTTTTTCAACATTCTGTCCCAACAGCACA
>JAUMHI010000046.1:14140143-14156064 GCA_032359435.1 Enteromius unitaeniatus | reverse complement strand
AATTTAAAACAAATATGCCAATAAAATGTTTCAAATTCATATTCATGTCCAGTTATTTTCCTTATGTGGCAAGTAGCTGTATAATAAGCGGGATAATGCAGAGGCAGCCGGTAGTTATTCGCGAAATAAGCCCCATTTCTGTGATAACTACCGGCTGCCTCTACATTATCCCTTACTTAATACACAGTAAATAGCAACAGTCTACAACAATAGTAAAACAAAGCAGCAGCATAAGAACATTTAATAAATCATAAATTTATTCTCATTTTAGAAGTAATAATGGTTTACCTGTGGTAGTGTAATGCCAATCATTGTCAGTAGAGCTGATCTGTTTGCCATCAGGGAAAGGCATGTTTTCTGCCACCTCATCTGTTGGCAAAGAATAAACTATTAAGCTTAAGCTTAAGACCATTGCTAGCCTACGACAGGTCATAACTCATAAACTAAAAAAATGTATTACGGAAAGACTCACATCTGGCATCCCAGTAATCCACATCCTCATCAGGTGGACGGCCGGCAATCACAGAGGTTGTAGGTGTGGGTTCATCCACCTTCCAATAGTCATCGTCTACAAATAAGTCAAAGGAAAGGTCAATTATGATGAATCTAAAGTGGTGTTTATTTAGACAGATGTGAGTGATATTCTGCTTACATGAGTCAGGATAAGGTGGGGAATACTCATCTGTGTCGGGAGGAAAGTGTGTTGGGAATTCTGTGGTTTTCTCTGTTGGAGGGTCTGTAGGCTTTGCTGCTGTTGTTGTCTCGGCAGGAAATTCTGTGGATACCAACAGTCTTTGTGAGTGCAAGTCAATTCTAATGAGTCATATTTCAGATCCTGGTGGGGGAAAAACCTCACTCTTATTCTAGGTGCAACATGTTCTCCAAGGTTGTTTAACAACAATATATGCTTCAGTAGAAGCTTAATTTTATTTCAGTTTATTTATTATAGACAAATATGATTATTTTTTCTGGGTGAAGAACTACACTACCTATAATTCCTGAAGAGAGATCCACCAATCAGAGAAGCCGCTCTTACCACACAAATGCCTCTATAAACTGCAAACACTCACATTATTTTTCAATAAACTTACAATTCTATATTTCACAATGCTTCATTGGATGGGTTTAATTTGTATTTTGATATTCATATCAAATCAATGTGTGCAATATTATGATTCATCTCTGAGCTGGTTGGTGTGGTTGCTAAGTGTTTGAGGTCCCCATGGAGAAAACAAGTGGGAAAAGCCTTTCTACAGATCCAAGGCAGTCACTGTTCTGATCCAATCTGCCCCAAAAATACACAGATTACACAGAAATATCTTGTAATGAGAAAAGCTTTTCTAACCTTCATCCCAGTACTGGTCAATTTCAGGGTCATAAAACTCCTCATCATAGTCAACAGCCAGAGTGGTTGTGGGAGCCACAGTGGTGGTGGGGATCGTGGTGGTCTCCTCCCTGTTCTTCTTGCCTTTTTTCTTCCCACCCTTCTCTCCTTTGTTCTTCTTTTCGCCCTTGGGTTTCTTGGTGGGCTTGGGAGCTTTGGGCTTCTTAGTGGGCTTGGGCTCTTTCTGTCGTTTTCCTCTTCCCTCCCTCTCAGTTTCTCGACGCATTCTCTTGGCTTAAAGAACACAGAAAATGAAGGAGAATGGAAAAAACAAACAAACTGGCAAAAGTAACTCTTGAATTTTAGAGCAAGTGAGAAAACTGTAGTTTATAGCTCATAGACCATAACCTTACATCTAGTTCATGTAAGAGCTAGTTGGTTTGTGGTTAGTCTCAAACTGTCTGAAGCATATTGGAAACAAAACTGTCACTTTTCAAAAACTGCAAGCTGATCTTATTGGTTGCATTTATGCAATTTCCATTCCAGGGTTTACAGGCTGTGTTTACAAAGTATAGTTTTTGAATGTCACATGCCAGTTGGATGATCTATCTATGTCGGAGGCTAGAATAAGTTACAAAGTTGCCCGTACTTTATACCCACAGTAAAAAGTATCTCTCTATATAAAATACCATAAATTAATGAATAAATAAAGGATTTTTTTTTTAAATTTATTTGGATATTTATTTTCTTTATTTTGATGGCCCCTTTTGAACAATCTGTTGACAATAAGTGATGTTGATAAAAACAATTTCGAGAGCAGCGCGTACGCATGATTAGCCACGCCTGGAACCGCATTTCCTAATCAACCTAATTTCGACCCGTCCAATCAAATTCTTTTGATTTTCAGAGTACATTAAAGGGACCATCAAAATAAAGTGAAACCAAATAAAAATAACAATACAGTTAGTTTCTATTATTCAGTTTACTTTTATTGACATAAATGAAGTCAAAACATTCAAGTATATTGCATGTCTTATTTGGAAGTACTTTTTCCCACCAGTTTAAACTTTCTTTTAGGTTTCACTCTGAGTTAAACTGCTCTGATATTAAGTAAGTTTTAAAAGCTTTTACCTTTTAACCATTTTAGGTTCTCTTAAGTACAGTTTCTAAAAAAAAAAAATTCTCAGTGTGAATAATATGAAGAAGAAAGTATTGAAGAACCTTTTTTGTAGAATGATTTTAAATAGTTTAGACATATTTCACAGCTGTCAGTCGTGACCAAAATCCTGCCAGACTTAATTAATTTAAACTGCTTAATCAAATGCAAGAATTTCGGGAAACTGTACATCGAATCAGCCAATTTTGGCTTTCTCGAAGGTCTAGTTTTCGGCAACACTGACTCCCTCAATCAACCCATGCTTCTTGGACACTTTGTAACAGGAACATACAAAGAGAAAGGAATGTATCCGTGTCTACTAGGATGTCTGGCTTACACTTTGATAATTCCCTCCAAACTTCCAACACATTGTTTTGGACGACTCACTAACTCAGACATGATTCACACAGCCCCTTTAGTGACTTCTGCTCCAGATTTTAAAACAGGAAAAAAAATAAGATGACGGAATTACGATGAAATACACAATAATCATAAAAATCTTTGAGGAAAAAACATTTTTTTGGATGGTTAAGATTAACAATTTTTATATAACTGTACTATATTCTTACTTCAATACAGTTACATTGTTTGGGTTTTTTTTATTAAAGAATGCATAAAGATCTCTAATATTTGAACATCCATCACAAACTTATTTAGCTAATATTTTCACTAATATTGGGTTGGCTAACATTGAAGCACAGTTTTTGAGAAAGGGTGGATGAAGATTGTGAAATGGTAGAACGTTAATCATTCTTAAATATGCTGTAGCACTTTTTGTATTATTGCCTCCTTATGATCAACCGCTTGTTGTATTCCTTATGTGTTAGTCAATTTGGGGAAACAAAAGTTGCTAAATGAACACATGTATACTATTAAAATCACATGGTCCATGAAAATGCAGACTGAACTTTGTGTCATGATATTTGTGATGACATTAAAAATATTAAAATAAATACTTACAAAGAATGTCCAGCTTGATTGTGGCTTGTGATTCTGTGCCTCCATTTCTGGCCATGCATTTGTATTTCCCAGCATTGTTTAAATTGGCATTGTGAACAATGAGAGATGACAAGGAATTGCCATGATTGCGCACCTCAAGATTGTCACTTTTTGCCAGAATCTTCTCACCATTAGGAGAAAACCAGTCAATCTCCTCTGCACCCCCATCAACTAAGAAAGAACAGAGAAAAATGATTAAACTGAATTAGCATCTGAGCTATTTCAACAACAAGCGCACATCCAAACACTGCCTGATGTTTTTATTATTCAATCTCATGCTGTTCCAAATCCCTGACTTTGTTTCTTCCATGGAAACAAAAGAAGATTTTTTTGGATGAATTTCCTAGTTGTTCTTTTCAAAATACATTTGCACTGTTTTCCAAGGCATTTGATAGCTTTATGCGAAGAACAGACTGAAATTTATGTTTTCATCAATTAAAATGTACCCCATGCCCTCAAAAGAAATACTTTATGGTGCTATTCATGTCAATAAAATTTAGTCTCAAATGTAACGCATTTGACTTTTGTAGATTTAGAGCTTTATTGGCTAGTTTATTCAGTAAATGATAATTAACATTTCAGCCTGTCCCTCACACAAACTTAAAAATACTCGTAGCTTGTAATTTTGGAATTTGACCAATCCAATCCCCTTCAGTTTCAATATATATTGGAAAGAATTCCAAGGTGTTTTCCATAAAAATCACCTTTTGTTATCCATGGAAGAAAAGAAGTATGTTTGGAATAACATGAGGTTGAGTAAATGATAACAGAACTATTATTTTATGGGTAAGCTGTCTTCTCACCTTTGCACATGAATCGTTTGTGTTGTCCAACTTGAATCTTTGCATAGGGTGGGATTATCTTCACTTGGGGAAGATCTAGAGAAACATAACAAATTATTTTTGGCTTTTCATTTCCACATTTTTCCACATTGTCATCTCATATTTAATTGAAGCTGCACTCTAATACGCACACAGACTGTCCCATTTAAAGTTCATAGCCTCATATGTTGACACAGACGCTCTGGCTCTTGAAACTCATCCTGTCCTGTCTCCAAAGGGCAGTTTCTTCCCTGCTGGGAAAGTTTTAACCAACATTCTTGCCTGTTGCTGTGAAGTCTTTTACCCACACAGCTAGTCCACAATGCCAGTCCTCAGGAGTAATCTGGCAAAAGTTTACTTAACTGTCAGTCAGCACTGGCTTGCAATGTGGTTCAAAACAGGAGAGGTTTTTTGTTTTACCCTTTTGCAATTTTTTTGCCAGAGAGGACAAAAAATTCTGAAGAGAAAAGCAGGAACGTAATCAGTCAAACTGTCCAACACCAGAGCATAGGCGCAAACACTACTTCAACAGTCTAGGCCGAAACAGGACAAATGACAGCAGTCACTGGGTTTTACCATTTCTTTCCATGCATAATAGTAAAACTCTTTTCAAACTGTTCAGAAATTTCCAAAAAATACTATCTTCCAAGTTCCTCCAGTAGAGCAGTTTGCTTTTACAATTCCAGAAGGTCAGTTTTAAGATCATATTTTACAGATTGGCAAAGTATCAAACATCTGACCCTTTCCAGCCTGATAGTCTAACTCATCTGGCGTAACAGATGGGAGCAAAGCCTGGGCTGGTGCACGGGTGTGTTTGAAGTCTATCTGGTCTATGAGAGCATCTTCAGATTCAAGAGCTACAGTTGCGCTTGTAGTCAAGTGTCTTAAAATGATACTTCACCCAAAATCAAAACCTTCTGTCATTAATTACTCACCCTCATGTCTTTCCAAAGCCATAAGACCTTCACTAATCTTCAGAGCACAAATTGAGGTATTTTTAATGAAATCTGAGAGCTTTCTGGCCCTCCCACAGGCAGCAACGCAACTCACACGTTCAAGACCCAAAAAATGTAGTAATGGCATTGTTAAAATAGTCAACCTTAATTTTATGAAGCTATGAGAATACTTTTTGTGTATAAAGAAAACAAACATCCAACAATTTCTTTTCTTCCGTGTCAGTCATTGCTGCACGTTCACAAGAATATCACAATATGTGATGCTACTAGTTCTGGAGACGGCGTTCTGTTGGAGAAGCCAGATCAAATGTGCTTTGTTTTACAAGCAGAGGTTGACAACACACATTGCACATAAAACTTTTATAAATGTCCAAAGATTTTGACAGGGAAAATTACTTAAAATTTTTGTCCAACATTACTTTTTTTGAAAATTAGAATATACAGACGAAGAAACTAAGAGAGATGAACGTTCTGTCAGTACACCTTCTCTTGCATCAGCAGCTCTACACACATTTAAGGTGGTCATTATTTTTGTTTTCTTTGTGCACAAAAAGTATTCTGAAAGCTTCATAAAATCAAGGTTGAACACTGATGTTACATAGACTGTTTGAATGATATCCTTACAACTTTTCTGGGTCTTGAACATGTCAGTTGCGTTGCTGTATATGCGTGGTCAAAAAAGCTCTGATTTAATCAAAAAATACTTTAATTTGTGATCTTACAATGAACAATTGTACAATGTACAATTGAAAACCTTTTCAAAACTCATTTTAATTGCTTAATGGGACATTTTTAAATAAAATTGTAGTTTAATAATGTAGGGCGGCACTTTATTTTGTCAACTTGATTGGATTGAGAAAAGTCGGCATTACATATCAAAATAGAGCCAAAATGAACGTGAGCTTTCTAAAATACTACTAGCTTTTATTTAACAACAGCCAATAGCTTTGTAAAGGCCTTAGTGACATCAGCAAAATGAAATAAACTGTTCATGTAATAAAATATATTTTATTAGTTTGTGTTGTCTCGTATTAGCGCAAAATTCTTAAAAATGAAAAAGGATTAATGCCAGTATTGTCCAAAACTCACTTTTCTAGGGCATTTCCAAACTTTTGGAGGGCAGTGTATATTAGGTAAATATGGTCCTAAGTCCTAAGAAGCAGCGAAAAGTCTCTAACTTTTCCACTAATGCAGCCAACTTTATGTCAACCTCGTGAAGAGCTGCTCACTACTTAGGGAGTGACCAATAACACTATAGATATTTCAGTCTGAGACATGTATAGTAAACACATACATTCCTAACTTGGGTTCAACAAGGTAATTTAACCATGCTGGGATGGTTCTTCTGTTTTCCCCACTACTTTTTTGTAATTTTACTGATCTGACCAGTTTTTCAGAGTGACTCTGCTTTCCTGCATTTAATGGAAACACTGTGTTATTGAATACCAAAAGCCTGCCAGTAACCATATTTTCCAAACCTCAGTAACAGTGCTGCTATTAACTTTTAAATTAACTCCTTAATCCATGTTGCAAGCATAATGAAGCTGTGATGTTCTTTTGAAACCCACGGATGAAAATCTGTCTGCAATGTGCACAGCGCTAGTTTTTCGGCTTCTCTATTTATCACACTGTGTCAGCTAAATATTTAGTTGTACTAGCATTCAGCAATGGTTTTCTTTCTCGTGAGTTGGCTTCTTAGACTTGGCGTCTCCAAGCACAGGTGCAAGTATTGAATCTGTTACAGCTGTTGTCATCAAGAGCTTTACTCATGCAACTGCAAAAACGTGGCATCCTTCAAGAAGAATCCCTGTCTTTGGTTAATTACCACTCAAACTGTGCTGTAAATTATGTGTAAAATATACCCTGTCAGCATAAATACAGTGTGTCACTAGAAATCTGTATACTAAGTGCTTTTTTTCAAATCACAGAAAATTTGTACTTGGTTAAAGGTGACATTACATTTAACCCTTGTGGTCTGTTGAAGCTGATTTTGTAGTTTCTGACATTTGCGGTTTCAATTACCCCTTTTGCCTAATTTAAAGTATTATATAATCTTTCAGATAGCATTACAACAAATCATTAAATATACACTTTACAACGTCTTCAACTTTGTACAGCAATAGTTTTCAGCTATTCCGTTCATCACACTGTGTCAGCTAAATGTTCATTTGTAACGGCTTTTTAGCAACATTTTTCTTCCTCAATAAGTTGGCTTTTTAAATGTGGCTTCTCCAAGCACAGGTGCAAGTACATTTTATACACCAGAGCAAAAAAGAACATGACAGACAACAGCATTTTACCAGTTTTACCTGGTCCAGTTGTTACCCTTCTGTGCTCCACATGTTGCTCTGGGGCTGTGTGGCTGATCTCTGAGTTGCTGTGTTCTGTCAGTCCGTTTACAGTCCAAACGTGAACCAGCAGGGACAGACAGAGAACTGACAGTGCCCTCTGGTCCCTTAGTCCCGGCATGGTGCGTTGTTCACTGCTGCAAACAGAAGAGCTGATCCACGGACAGTATTTCTGAGGAGAGAAGTGAGAATGAGCGCTGGAGAGGAAAAGAGAGAATGTGTGAGAAGGGGAGGGGGGGAGAGACACACTGTGAGCTATGGAGGAGTGTAAAAGGAGAGGAGTGTAAAAACAGACTTGAAGAGAGGGGGTGAGAGAAAGAAAGAAAGAAAAATAGAGAGAGAGAGAGAGAGAGAGAGAGAGAAAAGAAAGAAAAAGAAAGAAAAGAACCATTTAATTGTAACGTTTACTGATGCTTTAACCCTTTTTGTTCTGTAAAGAGGCAACTCAAGAACCATATATGGAGAAAAAAATGCTTGTCGATATATAGAGGGCATTTTGTTGAGTCAAGTACTGCAAAGAACCAATCAAGATCCATTTAAAAGCTGATGCAAAATGTATGCAGTGATCTATATAAACAGAGAATTGTTCAATAAAGGAGATTTAAGAGATCCAACAGGTGAGGAAAGAGCCAACTGCCATACAGTATATAGACATATGTGATGTCTTATGTTGCTGGGGTATATTTGTAGAAATAGCCAAAAATACTTTGGATCATGGGTCAAAATGATAAATTTTTCTTTTTTGCCAAAAGTCATTAGGATATTAGGGTAAGATCATGTTCCACGAAGATATTTTGCAAATTTCCTCCTGTAAAAGTATTAAACCTTAATTTTTGATTATTAATATTCATTGCTAAGAACTTCATTTGGACAACTCAAAAAAATTTTTGCACCTAAAGATTTCAGATTTTCAAATGGTTTTATCTCAGCCAAATATTTCATATCCTAACAAATCAATGGAAAGCTTTTAGGCTGTATATAAATCTCAATTAAAAAAAAAATGGACACTTATGACAGTCAGGAGTCTGGAATTATACAGAATTACAGCATGCAATATTTATATTTAGTGTTGGATTTTCAATGTCACCTTAAAAAAGCTTTTAGTTATTTAGACATTTAAACTAAGTGAATTGTCACAGCCAAGAGACTAAAGAGCAATGCTTTGATATATGGCACAGCTGCGCTTTCAGTGACCAGAGTTCAAAACAAGTCCCAACTCAAGGTCCTGTCCTGATCCTGTTCACCTTTCTTTTTCCCATTAATTCATGTTTCTTAGCAATCAAATATTTATGTAAAATGGTAGCTTTTAAATTAACTGTACTAAATTATTGCTAAATTAGAGCCCTATAAACATTACTTTAAACATTACTACTTTTTACATATTTTTTACACAAAAGATTCTGAAAAAAAACATGAACGCTACAGTGTGTTTTTTTTTATTATTTAGAGTTCAATACAGAATCACACAATTTCTTCAATAAAGTTTTTCCTTTATAAAATAAAATAGTAGTAGGTACTATTCCTTGTAAAGCTGCTTTGTTTTGCTAACCCTAAACTGGACTGAATCTGCAAAAGAGATCAGAATTGATATGTTAGTTTTCTCAAATGTAATGTTGAAAATGTTGAAGACACAGATACTTTTACACTAACTATATGG
Source organism: Enteromius unitaeniatus (assembly GCA_032359435.1). NCBI lineage: Eukaryota > Metazoa > Chordata > Actinopteri > Cypriniformes > Cyprinidae > Enteromius > Enteromius unitaeniatus. Next base: position 14,146,803 of record JAUMHI010000046.1, on the reverse strand, counting down.
GTAGCTTACTTTTAGTTGCTTTCGAATTCTAAGCAGGGACAGAATAAAGTTTTTTAACGTAAATAAAAATACACAAATACGTTTTTAACAGTTTTAGTAATTGCCATTCAACAAATCAGTGTAAAGCGACTAAAATTGTTTAGTTTCATTTGGGTGCATTTTGCTTTTAATATTAACCTTAAGCTGGAAGTCCCATGATAGTCAAGAAGAGAGAGTAAAGAGTGAATGAGAGTGTCTGGTGGCAGATTGGGGGAGGGGAAGGATGAAGAGGAAGTATAGAATGAGAGAGAAGAAGAAAATGTCTGAATGAGTCAAAGGAAATGGATTCAGAAAAACAGAGACTTCAGCACAAGTGTGTACAGAGAATTATTATTGTAATATCATTATCTGGGAAGAGGGAAGAAGTTGAGCAGTGTTCAAGCTTTATTTTGTATTTATGATAAAGGTTACAGTACAGTTTTTTATTAATTTTTGTATTTTTTTATATTGGTTTGGAATTTGTTGACCTGTTTGTTTCAGTTAAACTTGTCATTTAGGAGATTTTATATATTTATTAAAAAACAATAATAATTTGTTGATAATGAACTTTGACAGTGAACATTTACATCTTTTTTGATCATTTGTGCTTTAATCAACCTGTGCTTAAGAGCAAAGAATAGAGATAAACTGTTGAAGTTAATTGCATTAAGAAATGATATAAACTTAATTTTAAAAATATTATATATGAGACAGTGCTAAAGCGTCCCGACCTCATAAATCTAGCTCTTATAAATCCGATGACTTTTCCATGGAATTAAATATTGGTATGGAATTTTGAATCTTTAAATATTGGAATGGCCTGTTTTTTTTTTTGGTTTTTTTTTGGCTGTTGTCACTCCAGCAACTGTTTCAACCAACCTAAATGTGTCATAAAACTGCTCAAGCTTGAATGAAACCTTTACCTATAAACCTATTTATTGTTATTTAAGAGGAGATGTTATTTATTTAACCTAGTTTTTTTTTTTTTTTTTTTTTTTAACCCACAAATGTAATGTGATGCGATGCGAAAAATAATTCTATCATTCACATACCTTTATGTCTTTGCAAATCTGTTAAACTCTGTCCTGAAGGGAGCACAAAAGAAGATGTTCAGCAGAAGGCCATGTCTTTATCTTTTTCTAATATAGTAAGTATTATATTTAAAATGGGTACAGGCCTTTAAAAAAAAAAAATCACCATAAGAAGCAACACCAGACAGACAGTTGGAGGGACAGATAGACATAGACCAGCAGACAGACAAACAGCATGCACCTCCTGTGTATTTTGTGATTACTTCAAACCACAAAGTCTTCACTCAGAAGAGCTGTATATCTGTGCCTCTGTACACATCTGCCTTTGAATTGTGCTGGATGAAAACGCACATGAAGCACATCTCTTCTCAGATGCTGATTTGACTGACCACAGTATGACCTGAGACGAACCACGTCTGCAGACCCTAGCGAGGATCATTAAGAACAGAGAGGGGAGGGAGGAGAGAGAGAGACGGAAAAAGAGCTTAAAGGGAGGTGTAAGGAGAATCTGGTATAAAACTACTGAGAGCAGGAAAATTGTGCATAAAGCAGGGAGGGGGAGGGAAAGAACCAGAACATACAGCTGAGAGAGCAGAGTGAGATGCAGAGAGAGAAAGAGAAAGAATAGTTATGAAACACAGCGAGACGGAGGAGGGGGCTATCAGCCAGAAGGTTCCCAAGATTTAGATGGGGAGCAGGTAAAAAAAAATGCCTCAATGCACAGAGTCTACAATATTCAACTAGCACAAAGCTTCTTGTTAAATATACACAATTTAAAAAGATGCACAAAATGCAGAGCATTTAGAGAATACAGCTAACAATGAGTATGAACAAAGCTTTCATCATCTTAAATCACAGAAACTCCAGAGTGCTTCTCTGACTCACAGCACTAAAATGTTGACCAAGAGCATGAACCACAGAGCCTGTGATGAAGGGGAAACATGGTCTGCCATAGCTTGCAACAATGTTTAAAGCAGTGGAAAAAAAGGGTGAGGGGAACTGTGGCCAATATGCTGATATGCGAGGTAGTAACCTCTTTTAAAACAGTGGGCCTGATTTTTTTACCAGCTTGGCAATACTGAATGTACAATGCAGGAGATATCTGGGGTAGAGAATCGTTCGATTACACAGATGGATTTTCACAAGACGAATTATTCTCCCTTCTCTTGCTTAGTTTATTGTAACCTTTGACTCATTTAATATTGAGATAACTTAATAATAAAACAGAACCATCTGTGGAAAATGACAGATTTATTTAAAACCCCAAAATATGAATTCTTTTATATACTCAGCCTCTTGTCCAGGAGATTTTTCTCCTGAAAATGGATGTCCTGGCAGTTCTTTTCCATTTAATGTAGCAAAAGTTAATGGTAACAGACACAGTTCACAAAATAACAGAAAGACCATAAAAACTCATGGAATATATTTCAAGTTTTTGGAAATCACACTATTAAAGTTATGATTAAATTATTGAAATTATTATTATTGAAATTATTAAATGCCATTTATTGTGATAGGATAGTTATAGTTCAAGCAAACTGGGAGAAAGGGGCGAGATCAGGAAATGTCCTCAAGCAGGGATTTGAACTCAGGACGCCTGTAGTGTAATAGCACCACACACACATGGTCAGAATTGTTGGTACCCTTGAAAAATATGATCAAAGAAAGCTGCGAAAAATAAATAAATCTGCATTGTTAACCCTTTTAATATTTTATTTTTTTTTTAAATCACAAAAATCTAACCTTTTATTGGAGAATAAGAAGTTCAATTGGGCGAAAACATCATTATGAAGTAAATGTTATTGTCTAATACACATTGGCCATAATTAAAACATAAAACAGTACCCTTTCATTCAATACTTTGTGAAACCTCTATTTGCCAAAATAACAGCTCCTATAATGTCTTCTGAGTTTAGAGAACACCTGACAAGACATCAGAGAACATTCCTTTATCCAGAATCACTGCAGACCCTTTGGATTCCTAGCTCCATGTTGGTGCTTCTTCTCTTCAGTTCACCTCAGTCATTTTCTACAGGGTTCAGATCACCCTGTGGTGATGTTAGTTTTGTTTTTAATGGTTTTTGACCCTGAGACTCAACTATTTTCTCCAATTCTCCAGCTGTGGTCCTTGGAGAGTCATTGGTCACTCAAACTCTTCTTCTCACCGTGCATAGAGTGGGGCAAAAAAGTATTTAGTCAGCCACCAATTGTGCAGTTTCTCCCACTTAAAAAGATGAGAGGCCTGTAATTTTCATCATGGGTATACCTCAACTATGAGAGACATAATAAGAAAAGAAATCCAGAAAATTCCTCGGTACGGTAAGTATTTGGTCACCTACAAACAAGCAAAATTTCTGGTTCTCACAGACCTGTAACTTCTTCTTTAAGAGGCTCCTCTATCCTCCACTCGTTATATGTACTAATGGCATCTGTTTGAACTCGTTATTAGTAAAGACACCTATCCACAACCTCAAACAGTCACACTCCAAACTCCACTATGGCCAAGACCAAAGAGCTGCCAAAGGACACCAGAAACAAAGTTGTAGACCTGCACCAGGCTGAGAAGACTGAATCTGTAATGGGTAAGAAGCTTGGTGTGAAGAAACCAACTGTTGGAGCAATTATTAGAAAATGGAAGACATACAAGACCACTGATAATCTCCCTCAATCTGTGGCTCCACGCAAGATCTCACCCCGTGGGGTCAAAATGATTACAACTGTGAGTGAAAATCCCAGAACCATGTGGGGAGACCTAGTGACCTGCTAGCTGAGTTGCATCCAAAGAACACCATACCTAATGTGAAGCATGGGGGTGGAAACATCATGCTTTGGGGCTGTTTTTCTGCAAAGAGACCAGGGTGACTCATCTGTGTAAACGAAAGAATGAATAGGGCCATGTATCGTGAGATTTTGAGTGAAAACTTTCAACCATAGCAAAGGCATTGAAGATGAAATGTGGCTGACAGTGACAGCCCCAAAACATTACTGCTCTAAAGGAGATCTACATGGAGGAATGGGCCAAAATACCAGCAACAGTAGCCAAGTTTCCATCCAGTTTTTACGCTGTTTTGTTATCGAGACAATTTGCAGATTTTTTTTTTGGCAAAATTTGCTGTCTTAAGCCTGTTTCCATCAAACTGGCCATTTACCGATAAAATGGTGTGCGTGATGACGTCATACTTAAAAAAAAAAAAAAGCCCTTAAGCTGTTTCCATACATAATTTCACTTATTGTGCAAATCATATGCAAATAGTCTGTTCTTAATCCATTTGGATTAAGAACATTAAGCCCATTATTAAATTATGGAGGCCTACATAAAAATAACAAGTTTATTGAGTCAAGTCAAGTTTTATTTATAAAGCACAAGTTTAACACAACCGTAGTTGATCCAAAGTGCTTTACACAAAAGTAAACGGCAAAAAAAAAAAACAACAACAAAAAACTCAAGTTTAATGAGTTTTCATTACATTTTCAGTTTTTCAGGTGCAGTTGTATTTGTTGTTGTTTTCCCGATTAACTTTTATTAGACTGATATTTTATTATTAACCGTTACAAGTAAATTAAATTTGAATTGATACGTGACTGTGACCCATCAAAAATAGCTTAATTTGTTTCCAGGGATTAATTTTATACGTGCAAAAACCAGCATAAACATCGGAATGAGGATTCACGTCACATCACGAGCAGAGCTTGTGCGATCAGAAAAAAAACACAAGCTATAAAAGAAAAAAAGTAAACGAGTATAGAAAGCTGTTGACACTAGCAACAGCATGAACACGGATGCTGCCAATAGGTTAATTTTGTCATGTAACACTGCATTTATTTGCGTTAAAGCCCTTTTTTCTTGACAAAAGGTGTTTCCAAACTATTTTTTGTGACAATTGAAGTATCAATATAGAATTTATGCGCTGAAGTTAAGTGGAAAAATACTGTGTTGACATTTACAAAATTCTATCGATAATTAGCATTTCAATCAGCTATACTGGTAAAAAATTAGAAGTGCTAAATATTTTTTCGCAAAATCGCCTTGGATGGAAACCTGGCTAGTGTGTGAAAACCTTGTGAAGACTAACAGACCTCTGTTATTGCCAGCGAAGGGTATATAACGAAGTATTGAGATGAAATTTTATTATTTTTATTGTCCTCCATAATTTGCAAATAAATTCTTTAAAAATAAAAAAACAATTTAGCTAATTTTTTTTTCTCATTTTGTCTCTCATAGTTGAGGTATACCCATGATGAAAATTAAAGGCCTCTTGAATCTTTTTAAGTGGGAGGACTTGCACAATTGGTGGCTGACTAAATACTTTTTTGCCCAACTGTAGGATGACATTTTACAGTTTTGTAACATTTTACTGTCGGTTGATTGGAAATTCTTAATTATTGCCCTGATGGTGGAAATGTTTTCACTGCTCTAGCTCTTTTCTTAAAGCCACTTCTCTAATTTATGAAGATCAGTTATCTTTTGCTGCACATCAGAAATATATAGTTTTTTTTTCTCGTTTTGATGGATGAGTTGTTGGCTTTATTTTCCCTCCTATTTATATCTCTGTAAAACAGCAAGCCATGGCTGGATAATTTTCTTTTCATTTTTGCTCAAAATTGTGAATATGAATGGTAATGTAATTCAGATGTATATTTCACAGTAATTGTGTCCAACATGTACAGTATTTATCCAATAAAATATGAGATTTTTGTGATTTTTTAAAATGAAAGATCAAAGGATAAAGAATGCAGATTTTACCATTTTCCAAGGGTACCAACAATTCTGACCATGTGTTTAAATGTCACAAACACTCCAGGCTTCACCATCACCCAATCACAGCGCTCACTCTCCCCTGAGTTTTAATCACTGTCACCATTTAATGAGCTCATTAGTCACCACACATAACCACACACCATTGTCCGAGCTCGATCATATTTGAAGTGGACTCATCCTAGGCAAGACCTATATCTCTTGAATACTTACCTGTGTACTTACCTGAAAACTCTCTGTGTCTCTCCCAGGCTCCTCTGTGATCCTCCAGCGTGTGTGGCGTGCCTGTCTCTTTTTTTTTTAGAATTACTGAACTGTTATCATCCTGTCAAACGATCTACTTCCGTTATACTCACCATTGCTACTACTATTTTATCCATTTTTTATCTATTTTATCCAACTGCACCTTTAATAAAGACTCTTGATTTGACTTATGTCTGCTTCTTGACAGAATGTCGGCACACTGCCCACAAAGCGATCAGTGCTAACAATTATAAATTTTTCAGTGAAATATTATATGATTTAAAATATATATTTAAATAAACGTTATTCCAGGTTTTTTTGACAAACTGTGTAATAGGGTAAGAATTTAGCATCTGTGTGCATATTATTATAATTGCATGAAAGTCAGGACATGATTTGATAAAGACTCTCAAATCATGTTGAAAACGTTTTTGTATTCCTCGTCCTCTGTTAATTAAGAACAGTACTAAGGCTGTTTTCATCCTTTACATGTTAATGCAGTGCAGACTCCCCAAACAAACTACTGACTTTATCCTTTTGTAATTTTCCCTTTAATTGCCTGGTTAAATGGTGGATTATGCTTTTAAAACTTGCGCTACAAACCTTTTATTG